>PVKH010042927.1:0-10771 GCA_004027955.1 Chaetophractus vellerosus | reverse complement strand
TTCCAAGGCTATGAAAAGTCCAACTTGAGGCACCAGAATAGGTGCTTTCTCACCAAAGTCAGCTGCCATGTGTTGAAGTAAGATGGTGGGCAATCTCTTCCTGGTCTCTCCTTCCCCTCCATGCTTCCTCTCTCACGCCCAGCTGATCGGCTTTTTTTCCCCAATTTCAGATACAAGCTGGCATAGGCTTGTCTCTTATGACTTCCTATATCAGTCTTGGCTGTTTCAGTCTCTTCCCAAATTCAGCTGTAAGCTATCAGGGAAATGGTTCATCTCTCCCTGTGCCTCAAGCTATTTGAGCCTTCTCCTTTCTGTTACATGGCAGGATCAAAAATGACAGAGTTCTCTCTTCCTGTGTCTGTCTGTTCATGTGGGTCCATTTATATTAGGCCCAGTAGGGGGGTGGGGACTCAACCTGAGTCATGCCTTACTTACATAGTCAAGGATAAAAAGCCCTAAAGCAATCTTAACAGGTAATCTAATCAAAGGTCCCTCAACTGAATTTAATGCAACCAAAGAGTATCACCCTGAGAGGAATAGATTAGTTTACAAACATAGTCTTTCACTTTTGGGGATTCATGAAATAATCTCAAACTGCCATAGTAGCTATAATAAATAAGTCACGTGATGATCAAATTGCTGAACACCAGTGAAAGGAAAAAAAGAATCCTAAAAGCAGCAAGAGAACACAGTGAAACAACAATAAGAATAACCACTGACAACTCATCAGAAACTATGCAAGACAGAAGACAAGAAAGACAGTTTTAATGTGCTAAAAAGTGAAAAAAAGAATTCCATGTCCAATAAAAATATTCTCCAAAAATGAGAGTGAAATCAGGCCATATTCAGACACATAAAACCTTCCAGAATTTTTTCCTAGCAAGCCTGCACTAAAAGAAGTATTAAAGGAAGTTCTTACAACAGAAAATAATATCAGATGGATATTCATATTCCACAAAGGAAAAAATAATTAACATGTGGACAACTATAAAATATCTTTGCCCAAGTTACTAATTTGTTTAATAAAGAATTCACTGTTTAATGCAAAATAATCGCAAAGAATTGTAGAGTTTATATCATTTCTAGAAGGAAAGTCATAAAAGCATTAGTATAAACTATGGTGGATAATATGGAAATATATTATTTAAAGGGTTTTACTTTATATGTGAGGTGATATAAGTTTATTTGGAGGTAAAATTTGATAAATTTAAGATGCATGTTATGAGTCTTAGTCATTACAAACAAGTAAATAAAACAGAGGGGTATAGTTAAAAAGTCAATACAAGATATGAAATATAGGATATTAAAATTTATTCAATTAATCTTAAAAACAGGAAAGAAAGGAAGAAAGGAATAAAAAGGGTGTTAGGACCCTTAAAATCAAACTGCAAGGCAGTATTACTTAAACTGTTATCAATGACTACATTAAAGCCAAATGGACTAACCATTTTTATTAACAGAAAGACATTTTCAGTCTGGGGGAAAAAAAGTCTAATGATATTTGCTGTTTAAAAAAGAAATGAAATGAACACATAGGTTAAAGTAAAAGGATAGAAAAGAATATACCATGCCAACACTAATCTTAAGAAAGTGGGGGTGGCTTGTTAGCTAATCCAAAAGATATAAGAATTTGAAATTTTATGCACTTAAGAACATTTTTAAAAAAAATACACAAAAGAAAAAATGAGAGATGTAAAGGGAGAAACTGGCAAATTCACCATTATAGTTGGGTATTTCAACAATCACTATGCCAAAGTTTAAAAAAAAAAAGATAAAACAGAAAAAAACTACCCCAAAGCAACTAACAACCAACTAACCCACCTCCTTAAGGAAAAAAAAAAAAAGTACTATGCAAAAGTCATTCTACAGGGTAGACCATAGGCCAAGCCATAAAAAAAGCCAATATATTAAAAAGGATAGAAATAATACAAAATATGTTCTTTAGACACAATTGAATGAAATTAGAAATCAGTAACAGAGAAATCTGAGGAATTCACAAATAAATGGAGATGACACACACAATCCCAAAGAACCAATGGATCAAATAAGAAAATACAATGGAAATTAAAAAATATTTTGATATGAATGAATTGAAAATAACTCAATATATAAAAAACTATGGGGAGCAGCTAAAGGAGTTGTGTGAGGGAAATTTGTAGCTGTAAATAACTTTATTAGAAAAAGAGAAGCACCTCAAATCAATACCCTAACCTTCCACTTTAAGACACAGAAAAAAGATGTACAAACTAAAGCTAAAGTAAGCAGAAGAAAGGAAATACTAATGATTAGAATTTAATTCAATTAATATAACACACAATATCCATAGAATAAAAAATTGAAAACACATTATCATCACAACAAATGCAGAACAAGCATTTGACAAGATCCAACATGCTTTAATGATAAAAACATTCAACAAACTAGGAATAGATAGGGACTTTCCCAACCTGATAAAGAACATCTATGAAAAATCCACAGCTATTTTCATACCTAATAGTGAAAGTCTGGATGCCATCCTCCTCAGATCAGGAATAAGATAGGGATATCTACTCTTGCAATTTCCATTCAACATGGTATTAGAGGTTTTGGTTAGGGTAATTAGGCAAGAAAAAGGTATAAGAGCCATCCAATTGTAAAGGAAGAAGTAAAACTATCTCTATTTGAAGGTGAAAAAGATCCTGGATATAAAAAATCATAAAGAAGTCCAGAAAAACTATAAGAACTAATACATGAGTTAAGTAAGGTTTAATTGATACATAAAAACCAATTGCATTTCTTTATGCTTGCAATGAAGAAGTCAAACATGACATTAAGAAAATACTTTTAGAATAGTGCAAAAAAGAATGAAGTACTTAGAAATAAATTTAACAGAAGAAATGAAAACTGTACTCTGGAAACTAGAAAATGTTGTTGAGAGAAATTAAAGAAAACCTAAATGGAAAGACACATGGCAATACTCCCCAAATTGACCTACAGATTCAGTGCAATCCCTTTCAAGCTCCCAGTGGGCTTCTTTGCAAAAATTGACACGCAGATTTAAAATTCTTATGTAAATTCATGGGAACCACAATATCCAAAACAGTGTTAAAAGGCAGGATAAGATTAGAGGGCTCACACTTTCCAATATCCACACTAACTATAAAAGCAACAGAAATGAAGACAGTGTGGTACTGGCATAAAAGTAGACAATGATATAGAGCAATGGAATAGAAGTGAGGGTCAAAAAAAAAAAAAAACCAACATATATTTGCAGTCAGTTGATTTTTGAAAAGGGTGCCAAGGCTGTTCAGAAGGTAAAGAATAGTCTCTTCAAAAAATGTTGCTGGGACAACAGGATATCTACATGCAAAACGTGAAGTTGTTCTCCCTTTCTCATATCAGATACAAAAATTAACTGGATCAAAACCTAAACGTAAAAGCTAAAACTATAAAACTCTCAGAAGAACACATAAGAGTTAATCCATGACTTTAGATTTGACAAAAATTTCTTAGAAATTTCATCTAAGCACAAGCAACAAAAGAAAAACTAATAAATTGGACCATCAAAATGAAAAAAGGTTTGTGCTCCAAACACTATCAAGAAAGTGAAAAGACAACCTACAGAATGGGAAAAAAAGGTTTGCAAGTCATAGATCTGATAAGGAATTTAGCACAATTTAGTACAACTCAATAATAAAAAGAGAAATAGCTCAATTTAAAAGATGGGCAAAATATCTGAATATATATTACTCCAAAAAAGATATATAAATGGCCAATGAGCACATGAAAAGATGCTCAACAATATTAGCATCAGGGAAATACAAATCAAATCTACAATGAGAAACCACTTCACACCCATTAGAATGGTTATAATAAAAAAGACAGATAATAACATGTATTAGTGAGGATGTAAAGAAATTGCAATCTTTATACACTAATGGTAGGAATGTAAAATGGTGCAGCGGCTGTGGAAAACAGTTTGGCAGTTCCTCAAAAGTTATTTAATCCAGTGATTTCACTCTCAGTGTGTACCCAAAGAAAAGGCAAACATATATCCATGCAAACTTTGTACATGTGTGTTCATAGCAGCATTCTTCATAATGGCCAAAGGGTGGAAACAATCCAAATGTCTATTAACTGATGAATGGATAAACAAAATATGGCATGTCCACATAATGGAATATTATTTGGCCATAAAAAGGAATTAATTACTGTAAGTGCTACAATATGGGTCAATTTTTAAAACAATATGCTAAATAAAAGAAACCAGTCATGAAAGACCACATTATATAATTCCATTTATTTGAAATGTCTAGAGTAGAAAAATCTATAGAGAAAAAAATGTAGGTTAGTGATTGCTTAGGACTGAGGATTAAAAGCAGTTTGGGAACATAATAGCTTGAGGGAATGGATTTCTTTTAGGGAGATAATGGTTCTAAAATTGATTGTGGTGATAGTTGCACAAATCCATGACTATTTTAAAAATCAAAGTGTATGCTATATTAATTGTCTTAATAAAGCTGTAATCACACAATGCAGTGTGATAGACTCTTTAGAGTATATTGCTTAATCATGTGTGCATATATTTGCTACACAAAAGCAGGTTCAAGTGAAAAACACCTGGTTATCTTTTCCAAGGAGCTATCCCTTCCCCTACCTTCTCCATCTATCGGCACACAATTCCCCTTAGGTAGAAGTTCTGGAGCTCCACTTGTACTAGAATCCCTTCAGAAGTCTTTTGTTTAATGAGATATAAATTGTGAATTTTACTAAGGTATGACTTCACTTGGCAGGGTTTCAGTTATTGTTTAATGACATGGGTACTGAGTGTAGTGATTTTCTTTTTGTTATTGATATTAATTAGCTATCTTGAGGCAAAGTGCTGGTACAAACCTTTCAAATAAAACTAAGACATCACCCTTTTCTCTGATAAAGAAATATAGTTATCTGTAAAATATATTATGGTTGTGCAAGTTTGCTGATAGTTCAAATGAATGAGTTTAATTTGACAATATCAGGTCACAAATTCTTGTGCTTATGCTTGCAACCCAAGCAGCTTTGATGAAATAGAAATATAAATTCATACATAACATAATGATATTGAGAGAAGAGCTGTCAGAGACTAGAGCAGAAAGTTATTATTGAACATCTCATAATAATATAAAATATATTTCTGTTAGTCGTTGTTGAACTATTCAGGATGAGATCCCCTTTCAACTAGTCCTTCTAAATTAAATATTTCCCAATTAAGAGGCACATTCAGTTTTTAGATATGGTTAAGTGATTCAATTTTGTAATAAAAATTCCTTCTACTCCTCTTTCAAATTTTCTGTAGTATTTTAATGGAAGGGTGTCCCTGGATTTCAATACAAATGCTTCAAAATATTTTTACTAATTGTAAGTAGTGATCTCTCAATGTGAATCAGGACTATCTTGATGATATTCAATCTAAGCAAAATCAAAATATAAATTACATGCTGAGGCTACAAAGACAGCATCTGTCTTCCTTCTTTTGAAAACATTTTTAAGTTCATACAACAGCTCCCATTGTCTTACTCTTTATTTTCTAGATGGACAAACTAAGTGATTTGCCCAAGGTCACTTGGTTAGTGGAAGATTTAGGACTAGAACCATAGACTCAGGACTCTGTGTATTCATTTAACAACTTTGAACTGAGGACCTACCAAATGTCAGGAAATCTGCTTGGCACTGGGGACTCTGGAAATCAAAAACGGAAATGTCTTCTTGGATCTTATGGTCCAATGTGGGTGATAGACATTATTCCACTAACTGCAAGTGTGATGGGTGCTAAAAAAGGAGACAGTGCAATACTAGAAGGAAAAGAATTGGTCAGGTGGGAGAAATCAAAGACTTTCCTGCAACAATGGCAACTGAGCTAAGATCTGAAGGAAGATCAGGCAAATGTGGGATGAGCAGTTCGGGCAGCGGCATAATAGGGAACCAGCCATTGGTTGGAAGGAGTAGAGTAGACTTGAGAATCAGCAAAGGTCCTTTTAGCTGGCTCATTCAGATACATAACAACTTAGATCACATGATTCTTTTTTCAAATTGAACCTTTGGCTTCTGTGGACATGATTGATCTGGCTAGGATAGCAGTTGTTTTAAACTATCTTTCCTTTGTCATTTCATGAATTTGTTAGTGCTTTGTAAGCATCACTTTTGGATTTATAGCTTTTGAAATGAAATAAGTAATAATTGAGAACAGTAACATGTCTTTCTTTAAATTCTAACGATTGAGTTTGTAATAGTTTTTTGAAATTCCCAGACAATATTTCCATTGTGTTATGGAAGATAACGATATTGTATGAAAAGCATCAATAGAAAATAGGACATCCATATTGTGAGAAAATTCTAATGTTAGACAATTTTATACTACAAAATGGAATAGTTCAAAATTTCACTGAATCTTTGATGTTCTTACCAGCATCTTATTTTAATATACTTTTTCTTTATCTTTAGCCAGCAAATGCAGAGCAGCAAAAATACAATGTTAAAGACTCAGTGGTGCATATCTGATTGAATAACCAATAAACAAGATACAGTGTTTCACTTTCTCTGAAACTCCAAACCTCATTTCTGCAAAAACAGAACACAGAAGCAAAAAAAAAAATTTAGGTCTGATCCTGAGCATCTTACTTTTTAATTTCTTTTTTCCTGAATTTCTCTATTCTCCTGCTGGTCCCTATCATGTTCTTTCTTAAACTTTGCTGAAAAAAAATCTAGGTGATACTAACGGCACACATTATAACAGTACCTACACGATGCATTCTATAAATGTGGAGTTGATTTTAAAGGTGGGAAAATATAAAAATATTGTTTATCAGTGTATTACTTTGTGCAGTCCATAAGCAGAGGAAACAGAACACTGTTTCTTGGCATGTAACATGTAGATTAGAGATAGCTATATTGGGAGAGCACTAATCCATAGACATGTTTTACTGAGCCCTTTATATGGTTTAGGGTTTTTAAATAATTAATCAACACTCAAAATTTAAGTATGACTCATATAAAACATGATTTCTGGCTTCTATTTTAAAAAATCAAATAGTCCGGCAGCACTGGGCCTACAATAATCATTTGGAATGGCACTTGACCCTTTTAAAAAGGCAGTGAAATTTCCAATTGGCCACCATCTCCAACCAACTTGCTTCATTTATTTAGATTATCTGCTAAGTACCTTTATACATTTGAGTTTTCCACACCAGCCACACTCTTGTTTGGTCTTTATTTTGTGTACAAAAAAGTGGAACTGAATGTGTCCAGAATTCTGAAGGTTCTGAGAAATTTACTGTATTTGCAAGTTAACAAGTTAGACTTGCCATAGTTTTATAGATGTAGGCAAAAGACATGAGACTCCTGGATGAGAGACAAAGAAGTTTATTCTTCACAGTAATGGAAGTAGCCAGAGTATCAAGATATTTTTGTGCCAGTTCCCTAAGCCCCAGTTCCTATAGGCAACATACAGAAGGTCAGGTGCCAACTGTACATGTATAGGCTGCATTATAGGAGAGGAGCCCTGACTTCAGGAAACCTGATTCTTTATAATAATCAGTTAGCATGCCTATCCAAACACACTATCTATAACTGCCAGACTATAAACAAACTTGCGTTTTTCTCTATACAGTGACACTATATTTATATTCCAAGGGTGTTCACTATACAAACACCTTTGAAAAGATACTCTGGAACAAAGTTGGTTAGTGCCTGTACTTGCAAGATGTGTATAAATGCAAGTGACCAATAAATTGTTTTCCAATAGAAAGTTCTTGGACATTTTAATAGACCTATGGAGAATTGTCTTCCAATAGGAAAGACCTTGGCTATCAACTACTTTAAATATTGTGTGGTATATCTAAAATCTTTGAGCTTATTCTTGATTAGGTTCAGGTCCAATGATATTTGAGAACAATATTTGTGTGTGTGTGTGCGTGTGTGTGTGTGTGTGTGTGTGACCTAAATTCCACAGCAGAAATTTTCTGTAAAACAAACTTAGGCTGAACATTTTTATCATTTTCTGGAGAAATAAAATTTGGTGATACTCTCTCATTTTAAATAGGTACCTTTAAAGCAATGTCTAGGTTCTAGTACATAAACTGAAACATTTACTTCACCTCTAAATTGTAAAATGACAATGACAATAGACAAAGATACTTTCAGGTAATGTTCGTCTATGATGCTGAATAAAATCTGACTTATTTACAGGTTGTCTTTCTATGCATTATAGAGCAGGAATATATTAAAATGAATTGTGGCTGAAAGAAATTTTAGAATTTTGCATTGTTAGGATGTTGAGGGCAAAGTGAATATAGATTTCATTTGGGAGATTGGTATTTTATTATGTGTATTTCAGGAAATAGCTGTGAAATTTATGTTTATCTTGTTCTCAATTTAAGTATATCATAAAGGTGATTTTTTAAACTTTTATGTTGAGATAGCTTTAGATTTATGGAAGAGTTGCAAAAACAATACAGAATTCCCAAATACCCTTTGCCCAGCTTTCCCTTATGTTAATATTTTATATAACCACAGTACTATTTTTACCAAAACTAAGAAATTAACCCTGTCTTTCATTGGAGTATGTATTAGTCAGCCAAAGGGGTGCTGATGCAAAATACCATAAATCCGTTGGCTTTTTAAAAAGGGTATTTATTTGGGGTAGAAGCTTATAATCATCAGGCTGTAAGCGTCCCTCACCAAAGTCTGTTGTCACATGTTGGAGTAAGATGGCTGCCAAGGTCTGCAAGGGTTCAGGCTTCCTCTTGCCCTTAAGGCTCCATGGCCCCATCTTCTTCCAATCTCGGCCATAGGCTGGTACAAGTCTTGTCTCTCCTGGGGTTCGTTTTTCTCCAGGCTCAGCTGCTCTGCTCTCTCCACAAGACCACCTGTAAATTATCGGGCAAACAGCTTGTCTCTCTTCCAGGGGCCTCTGCCATGTCTACTGAAGCCTTTTCTCTTTCCTCATGTATCTCTCTGTGTATTTACTTCCTAGGGCTCCAGCATTAAAACTCCAACTAACTCCTCTGCTGTGTAGTTTCCTCTGTAAGTCCCCACCCACCAAGGGGGCAGGGACTCAATGTCCTACTGACACGGCCCAATCAAAGCCTTAAGCATAATTTAATCAAGTAAAAGTGAAACCTCTGAATCCAATATAATCTATTATGTCCAGAGGAAAAGACCAGTTCACAAACATAATCCAATATCTATTATTGGAATTCATAAGCAATGTCAAACTGCTGAATACTTTATTACTTTTTCATCCCACAAGATGCTTTAAGCTTTGCCAGATCTAGAATTGACCTGGGCCCAAGTTCTGACTCCATATTGAAATAGATTTCACAAGAGGAAAGATAGGAGAGAATTCTGCATTCTCTAAGTGATTGATAAAGCAGTACCCAAGTACTCTGCTCTTTGACATCAGAGGAGTCCCCATCTTTTCCTCCTTCTTGCCACATTTCCCTTCCCACCCACTATCTTTTTTTAAAGATTAATTTAATTTATTTATTTCTCCCCACCCCCTTACTGTTTGCACTTGCTGTGTCTGTTCATCTTTCTTGTTTATTTACGGGGCACCGGGGAGGGAGGCACCTAATCACTTGAGCCACCTTTGTTCCCTGTTTTGTTGTGTCTCTCATTATGTTTTTCTTCTTGTGTCTTTTGTTGTGTCATCTTGCTGCATCATCTTGCTGCACCAGCTTGTTGTCTTGCTTGTCATCTTTAGGAGGCACCAGGAACGTCTGCTCCCTGCCTTATTGTGCCTCGCATTATATTTTTCTTCTTGTGTCTCTGGTTGCATCATCTTGTTGTTGCACCTATCCATCGCATCAGCTTGCTGTCTTCTTTAGGAGGCACCAGGAACTGAACCACAGACCTCCCATTTGGTAGGCAGGAGCTCAATCAATTGAGCCACATTTGTTTCCCCCCACCCACTAACTTTTAACAATTAGCAGACAATTTCAAATCCTGGAGTAGAGACTGTTCAAAAGTGAGGGAAAACTGATGGTGGTCCAGGACATTTTGAGACTTTATTCTTCATTAGAAAAGTGTTGTGAGAGAGGCTGCTCTAGCATAGTCTGGGATTGCAGTTGTTAATTTATTAGAGTTCAATTTGGGTATCAAAAGAATAGGCAATAAGCAATTGCAGAAATGTCACTACATTAGAGCAGAAAGTTCTCTTGGTTAAAACCTGGTAAAACCAGGAATGGGATTGAGAACTGAGAACTTTAGCTAACAAATCCGACTAATGATTTTTAAAAATTGACCACCATGATGATGAATAGAAAATAGCAGGCAATTACATACATTGTGTGCAGAAAAATATCAAGTCGTATCAGATTTTGCCTTGTTTGAAGATAAGAAATAATAATATGAATTATATAAAAAAATTATTGGAGAACAAAATAAAAGGCATAGAATATTTTCCATGATTGGTTGCTAGACTGACAAGAAAAGTTCAGAAGTATTTTGGACGTGAGGCTTCAAATCAAGAAGTTACTGAAAGAAAAACAAATAAAAGATTAAATTTGTAGAAAGAAGAAAGAAAATAGTAAAAAGAAAAAAATCAAACTGAAAAATAAATTCAATAAATACAGTGTTTCGGTCAGCCAAAGGCGTGCCTTTTGAAATATACCAAAGATTGGTCGGTCTCTATAAAGGGTATTTATTTGGGGTAGAAGCTTACAGTTACCAGGCCACAAAGCATAAATTTCTTCCCATACCAAAGTCCACGTGTTGGAGCAAGATGGCTGCCCACGTCTCCAGGGTTCAGGCTTCC
>PVKH010042926.1:0-10771 GCA_004027955.1 Chaetophractus vellerosus | reverse complement strand
TGATTTGAACAAGGAAGAAACATGGTCTGGATGTTAGTTTAAGGAGATAAATTTGTAACGTGGACAATGTTTGCCCAAAGGGTATTGATTCATGCCACCTTGGGCGACAGGAGAGTTCTCTAGTGGCTGCTTCTGGCTTGGTTCTTAGTCTGATCTTGATCAAAATTTTTATTAATAACTTAAATAAAGGCATAGAAGCAGTGGTATACTGAATGAAACTGGCTTGTGAGAGCTGATGTTAAATTTTCAGAAAATTTGTGAGCCAGTTGACAGCACATTGTTATCTTGAAATTGGCCAGGATGGGAGTATTTAGAGTAAAAAAATGAACAAGCACTACATATCATGGGCTTTCCTCTTCCTTTCCTCCAACAGGTGGTGTTACCACCACACGGTGGCATAGAAAACAGGTAGTTAGGACTCTTGACTGAAACTAAAATTTATTTAAATAAAATTTTAAAATGCCAGCAATTTGTTGCTTCAAATAACAGAGAAGTCCAGGTTAGGGCTGGCTTTAGGCACAGTTGGACACTGGACCCAAATGATGTCACAAAGACTCAGTCTCTCTCTCTCCATTGCTCATTTCTGCTTTCATCCATGTTGGCTTCATCCTGGAACCCCAGGCTTTCATTTATCAGCATAGCAACCACAGTGGAAAGAGAAACCCTCTTTCCCAATAGTTTAAGGAAAAGACCTGGTGTCTTGAGTATAGGGGATAGAATCCTCTGATTGCTCAGTCCTAGTCTTGTTCTCATCTCTGAGCCCAGAGAGAGAGAGATGGGGAGAATTGGCTGGCCAAAGAAAAACCGTGCTGCAGTTGCCAGAAGAAAGGAGGTGGGATGGGTGCTAGGCAGGCAAAGACAACATTTGTCCGTGAAGTGCATTTACTTGATCTATATGACATTGGATAGTTTTTTTCATCATGGACTGGCTAAACAGAAGCAAGTCCATCTTAGGATGAATGAATTAATAGACATAAAATGTCAGATCAGGAAATGTAACATGTCTGCTATAATGGCTTAACCCCTCCTAGAATTTGTATTCTGTTCTTGGTATTACATTTTACAAGGGACATTAAGCATCCAAGAACTGGCTGATGAGGTTTCCGTACAACCAAGCTCTATGACAAATGTTGGAAGAAACCAGGGAGAAATGCTTTGGAGAAATGACATCTTAGGGGCATACAAGAACTCTGTCTTCAAATATTGAAAGCCCTCCTGAGTCCCTAGAGTAGAACAAGGACCAGGAGGCAGATTTAGGCTCAAAATAAGGAACTAGTTTCTAATCATGAGGGCTCTCCAACAATGGAATGGGCTGGCTCTTAAATTGAGGAACTCTCTCCATCCCTGGAATTGCTCAAAGAGGATTGGAATGACCAACCTTCTGGAAAGCTATAGAAGAGTCTGCTTGGGATATTGTGCAGTGTAGTATCATTTTACATAGGAGTTAGGATCTAAAGTCAATGAGTAAGGCAAAAATCATGTATAGCCAAAATCACCTTGAAAATTACCTCTAAAGTATAGTAATATGGATCGTGGTTTTGTGCATGTGATATATATGTGTGAATGTATGAAGCATTTAGTAATGCACAATATAATAAAGAGGACAATCTTTCCAACACTGGCATCACAAAACCCTGTGAGATATATGTAGGGACCAAATAAAGGAATCACTGATTCAAATCTCCAGTTCACATTCACTTTGGAGTGTTTAGTCATTGAGCGAGCATCTCACTCGTCCCTCCCCCTTCCTGCCAAGCACATGTAGTTGAATCATCCTAAATTAGAGGAACACAGATGTAACTGACAGGACCTCTAAAGATCCTTATAACTCCAATCTTATATTTTTCTTAGCAGAAAATCTAACAGTTATCACTTTTATTCCATAGAAAACATATTAGATCATTATCTCTTTTACTATTTCATTTTACAAAATTTATGCTAAAAGTTGCAAGAGAACTGGAATGTAGGAGCCTTTAGCTCATGCAGTTTCACATTACAACCCCATGTTCCAACAAAGCAGCCAAGGCCTACTGAGGGAACAGCTTGTCCACAGTGGGGCCGGGCGGGGGGAGGAGAGAAGTCAGAGACCAGCTCTCTGAATCAGAACGTGGCCCAGGTGGCAGTATCACCATAACATCAAGAGGAGCATGTGAGCATGCCCCTGGCCTGATAGCTCAGGCTGGTAAGAGTTTTCTTTTCCTTTCTTTTCTCTGAGAAATGTGAATCAGAACTATCCACTGCCAATTTCCCAGAAATGTCAAAGTCCCAAAGACAATGTGCTCTCTTCCCAGTCCCTTCAGTTAGAGGCCTAACAGCAGCAGTGCTCAGCCCAAACACAACGTCTATTCACATGCCTGCTGAGTTCCCCAGAGCTGCTGCCCTGCTCCCTTGGCAGGGAGGGGCAGGGAATGAATTCCCAGAGAGCAGGCTTGGGATCAAGGGTGGAAGTCACAGCTGGACTTGCTCGGCTGAGTGTAAGGAAGGATTTTTTGAGTGGAGGGGCTCCTCAGGAAATGGAGAGCAAACTCCCCATTATCAGCAGGGTGCAAGCTGAGGGCCTCAGTCACCTCGGGGGCACGAGTGA
This sequence comes from Chaetophractus vellerosus, assembly GCA_004027955.1. NCBI lineage: Eukaryota > Metazoa > Chordata > Mammalia > Cingulata > Chlamyphoridae > Chaetophractus > Chaetophractus vellerosus. The sequence continues at coordinate 8,187 of PVKH010042926.1, read as the reverse complement.
ATGAGGAATGTGCACCCCAGGTTGGGGGGGGTGGGGTGCACCGGATGACATCTAAGTCCCTTCAGGTCTGATAGCCTCTGGGTCTAACCCAAAATTCAAAGAAATACTAAGAGCAATAATCCCACGTAAGGAGTCTTTTCAGCTGTGTCTTTATGTCAGCTACTGCTCAACAATAAATTCCACTAGAATATCTCCTGCATGATGTTATTTAGGGCAATTAAGGGAGATTTTGGAATTATTCTAATGTCATTTAAATTCATTATCAAATGCTAATTAAAATGATCTATTTCTCTGTCACCAAGGAAAATCTTGTTAGGAAAACAGATGAGCTGAAGCCAGCTATTACTGAGCTGGGAGCGGATGCAGCTTATAGCACCGACCAGCTTAAGTCACTGACAATTAAGGGTGAGGGCCAATTAACCTGGCAGTGTACTGGACTTGGGCAGCTTTGAGCGGCAGCCAGGAGCAGAAAAGCCCTCAACTCATAGCTGGAGACCTGCCCTGATCCTCTGTGCGGCCCTGGGGTAGTCACCTAATCTCTCCAGATTGGGCTTTGGGTTAGATCAGTGGACTCACACCAGAATTACCTGGAGAACTTTTAACAGTCTAGGTATCCAGGCCACACCCCAGATCAACTGATCAAAATCTCTCTGGAGAGGTGGGGCCCAGACATCAGTATTTTTAAAGCTCCTCCGGTGATTCCAATGTGTGAGCAAGATTGATTATCCCTGCACTTGATGGTCTCTAAGAATCCCTCCAGCCCTATGTCCCTATGTTCCTCCTCAGTACAGACTAATTGGGTGATAGGAAATCATTTGCTTTGTACATCACTCTCATAGACACTGGTGATAACGAGTCTGTCTCAACGGAATTCCCCGTGGATATCAACTAGGAGGTAACTGATGTTAAATTATGGTCTATGTATTAAATATTGTTGTATGTGCCTAGCACAATGTAGTTGCCCAAAACCCTTTTGAAGAATGAATGGTGCAGAGGCCAAAAATTCAATTTGCCATTCACTGTGTCTCTCTGCTTCACTCTGAGCGGCATTTTAGCCATTTTGCTGCTTTTTTTGTATCACCTAGTTGAGCAAGGAGAATGAGGTACTGAAAATAAATAATGTATTAGAGTCATCTTTAATAATAGAACAGCCCAAAATACTAGTGCTTAAACAAGAGAGAAGTTTACTTCTCTAACATAAAACAGTGACTTTAAATGGTGGTCTCTAGATCAGGAGCATCTAAATTCTTGGCTCCAAACCAAACTTATTGAATCAGAAACTTCGGGGGTGAGGCCCAGCAATTGAGAAGTGCTGCCAAAAAAAGAATTTGAGTGCTAAGCGGTCCAAGGCTGGTGTAGCAGCTCCACACTCCTTGGCCCCTAGGGTACAGAATCTTGGGCAAAATCCAAGATGGCTGTGGAAGTTTCAGCCATCATATCCTAGTTCAAAGGACTAGGGTGAAGAAAAGATCAGAGAAGGGCACTCATTTGCCTTTAAAGTGCCTTCTTGCCTGAATACAACACTTCCTCTTACATCTCACTTGCAAAACCTTTTCTGTGAAGAAGGCTAGAAAATGTTTTTGCTGGGCACATGTCTGCCCAGATAAAGATCACGGTTCTGTTACTGAGGTATTGAGCTAGGAAATTAGTTGTTTCTGCCTTAACTGATGACCCAATGATGGTAATGAGGAAAACTAAAACTTAAAAGTGTTTTCTATGGATCCAGGCACTGTGCTGATAAGATCTTGTTTAACCTTCACAACTCCATGGGGAATTGTTATTCTCATTTTGTTGATGAGGAAACGGGTTCTGTCTCCACAGCCATCTCTCTCGTCTGTCTCCTCCTCTGTGTCCAAATGTCTTCTGCTTACAATGACTCCAGTCATGTTGGACTAAGGCCCACCTGATGAGGTCTGGCCCCATCTTAACTAACAGGATAACCGAAGATCCTATTTACAGATGGGTTCACATCCACAGGACCAGGACTTATGACCTGAACATGTCCTTGAGCATGATTCAGTGCCAAACAGGGCCTGCAAATCCTGCTGGCCCCAGGCACTTGCGCAAACAGAATGTCTCAAATGTCTGACTACTTTTCAAATGTTTATACCTGATGTTTTAAATTGTGAAATGTATCTTTAAAAGTGGTAACAAATTCATGTAAGTTTCTATGTGATTTCTTAGTCAACAGATGCTCAAAAGTACAACTGAAATTTTGTATGGAGCAGCAGGGGTCCCTGAAACGCCTGATATTAAAAATCTCAAGGATGGGAACCTTACTTGCGTTCAAAGTCATGACTTTCAGAGTTGGCACAGGGGCCTTTCCAGCAATGCCCAAATCTCCTGTGATTTTACATGCTGGAATGGAAGACTGGCCTTGGAAGTGAGCCCCATGTGCTGGGCCCAAGTTATAAGTATTTTACGTATAGAAACCATTTAACCCTCACAAATGCACAGTGAAGTATGTATTATCTTCATTTTATAAATGAGGAAACTAAAGCAGAGAGGCTTTGTAACTTGCCCGAGGACACCCGCTATAGAGTCAGGCCTCAAATCACAATGTGGTTCCAGGGTCTACTCTCCTAGTTACTTCCCTCTCCTGCCTCTAAATTTACATGTTTTCATATCCCAATGAGGTGTGATTTACGTGCAAATATGTAGCAAAAAAACCCTCCTCATTCTAACATTGCTCACCTCTAGAAGGGGCCAGCAATAAAAAAAAAAAAAATTCTGAGAGGGGTAAAACGCTACTACAGAAGAGTAAACCAGGATTGTACAGGTTGTAAAAGACTAAGGTATTTTAATTTCCTGGCTGCTAAAACAAATACTATACAATGGGTTAGCTTAAAAAATGGGAATTTACTGGCTCAGTTTTGAAGCCAGAAGTCTAAAATCTAGGTGTCGCCGAGGCAATGCTTTCTCCCAGAAGATAGTAGCACTCTGAGGCTGGCTGCCAGAGAGCCTTGGACCTTAGCTTTCTGTCACTTGGCAATGCACATGGTGCCTTTGCTGACTTCCAGCTTCTGGATGCTCCCCATTGCTTCCTTTCAGTGTCCAATTTCCCTGGCTTATAACGACTCCAACCATATTGGATTAAGGCCCAACCTTATTCAATTGGAGCACACCTTTACTGATAACATCCTCAGAGTGCCTATTTATAAATGGGCTCACATCCACAGGACCAGGGATTGGGAACTGAACATGCCTGTTGTGGGGGACATGATTCAATCCCCAAGAGAGGGGAAGAGATGGGATACTGCATTTTACCAACTGGAACATGCCCTTATTCTAAGACCCACCATTATTTTATGTATCATTAAGAAAGATAAAAAAAGCTGCCTATTAATCATGGCCATGCTAAAATGTCATCAACTCTAAGATGCATCCTTTCAGATCTGTCAAAATGTGAAAAAAAGATGTGCATTTTAGAATCGATGAAATACAGTAACAGGCAGGCAGGCAACTTCGACCATGGTCCAAAAAGCTTAAGATCCCAGGAGAAATGAGAGTATCTTTCATGATTTTTCTCCCAGAAAGCCCACAACTCTAAGTGCATCATGTTTAAATATTGGATAAAACATTCTGATAAATGATTCCAAGCCAGATTCTGACTTGATGCTACTTATTAATCAGAGTATTCCATTCATTAACTAATCACTGTAGCCAAAGAAATGGTGTATTGTGACTTGGGAGACTTGGGTCAAGTCCCCCTGGTCAAGGCAGGTTATGTTGGGTTAACCGCACCCAAACAGGATGAGTATGCAATTGTGGGAGGAGGGGAATCCCCAAAGAAAGAAGTGTCAGCTAGAGAAAACATATGCCTGCTGGGTTATTGTTGCCAGGAGAGTGAATTCTGAGATTTATATTTAGAACTAGACTTCATAAGCAATACATATGGGGTAGAATGGTTGACCTGGTAAGAAAACAAAACTCAAGTTTTGACCATTTCCTCAGAAGTGCTTTCTTGCTGTTACACAGTCTATAAGATTCACATTTCTCCTTTCCATCACGGCCTACTGTTGAATACAGTAATAGCAAGTCAGTATGTATTTACTGGTAGGTGAATCAGTAAGAATGACTTTAAGTGCAAGAGGATTTCTAGCTAAATGAAAAGTCTGTTTTCAAGCAACTGAAAGCTGTTAAAACTATCTAAATTATTATGCTTAATTATAGTCATCAAGAGTAGTCAGATGATTCTCATAACCTTACCAGATTCTTATCACCTTCTACTCAAGTGGCTGTCACAATCATTTTCCCCCAAGATATAACTAACACCCTAAGAATAGGAGAGCATGGGCCAAATTCTCTCACTGCCACATTTTTGCAGCTCTATTTGGCCACTTATATTCAGCAGTGGGTGTGCATCATGTTTAAATATTGGATAAAACATTCTGATAAATGATTCCAAACACCATTCCTTTATAGGGATGACAATGGAAACAGCAGCGGTATCTTCCAAGACACTATTTTGGGTACATATATGTATACAGCAATCAGCGTCTGTTTGCACACTTTAAAACAGAGAAGTCATATAGAAATTAGTCATGAAAGTCATGCAATCCAAAGAGTATACTGTATCTCCTAAGACTGTTGATTTTAATAACTTAAGAACTTACCGGAAAAATAGATGAGGAGATCTGGGGCACTTTGTGGTGTTCTTAAGTTTAGAATAGAAAGAAAAGGAAAAGGCATTATATGGAGTGTTATTAGGTTTCTTAGGTTAAGCAGTATCACAGGTGGGGAAAAAGCACAAGAAACAGATTTTTGTTTGTTTAGTTTTGGTCTAGAAATGACATAACACAATAACAATCATAAGATTACTGCCTCAATATTAATTGCTGCTGCTTTTTTGAGACCTTGTGTTCTCTTAATCATTATTCTAAAGGCACACACACACACCCTCCTCTTTGTGCGGCTTAGGAATGATTAATTTGCTATAATTAAGATGTAACCTTTTTCAAAATTTTATTGAAAATAGAAATAGAAGTGCCATCTTATATTTTAAAGAGCAAATTCTTTGCATTCAGTCATGTGGGCAACCATTTTCTCTAAGAGGCCCTTATTCAGTTATGCAAATACGTATTATGTCAGACTTAAGCTAAATGAGATTTCTCCTTCCTTCTAAGCAACATCAGATCACTGGGGAAACAGGAATGGTGCAAATTGAAAACTACAATAAGCAAGATTTAAAAATTAAGGATATTTTCAAATCCAGTAATGATTTGAAGATGAACCCTACATTCAGCCAGGAAGGTTGTTTTTAATTTGGTTAACATCATCTGTAGACTTCTGCTTAAAACTGGTATATTGAACAGAGGAGTTAATCTCTACTCCCAAAAAGAATAATGTAGAGTTAAGGAATAAAAATGGTATAAACTCACAAGAACAAAGGGAATAGGAGAGAAATCCCAAGTTGGCGAGTTATAGCAACAAATTTCTGGAAGAACAGGAGCAGCAGAAAAAATAGCAGAGTTGAGAAAGTTGAATACCAAGCGCATGCAGGGAAGCCAAGTCAGTTCTCAACATGATACACCAAAAGGCCCCAGCAATTAGAGGTACCAGGTGCTGGGGAAGGCTGGGGTGAGGCCTGGGATGGAAAACAGGACTGATTGCATGGCTTGTTAAGCAGGCAGGTTGGCTACCTCTCCCCACTGTGGCAGAAGGCTGTTTACTTTGTAGACTCATGCTGGTTCAGTTTCTCCAGATTAGGGGACAACAGGTACGAGAACATAAGAGAGAGGCCCTTATAGAAAACAGGGGTTTACTTTATTTATTTATAAGGAAGTACTGGGGATTGAATCCAGGACCTCAAACATGCAGGTGCTCAACTACTGAGCTACACCTGCTCTACTGAAAACAGGGGTTTAAAATCCTGCATGCCAAGTGTTGAGCTCCCAGAACACTGGCTACCAGGATTCCTCTCTGGAGGCAATGAATGGCCCCAGAGAAAAGATCAATAGATCCCGACATCTGCGGGACCCCAATGAAACAACAGGATCCATACCCGATCACCTTGTACTCGGAACAGTCAAGAGGAAAGAAAGGAAAGGCCTACCTTTTTCCTAATCAGTTTTAAGTATCTTAAAGAGAGCTTCAAACATAAGAGAGAGCCCAAAGCAAACAGAAAGAGCAGACAACAGAAAAGAGACAATGCAAAGTAAAATGAATCAAAATAAAAAAACAACAAAGTAAAATACAATATCCCCAGAGACATAAGATATATTGCATCTAGGAAATAAGAAAAGGACATTTAAATGGAAGTGCTGGCAAAGAAAGTGGAGGAAATATCTCATCCAGAAAGCAAGATAAAAAGTTAAAGAAATGAAAAACAGGAGAAAAGAAAGAGGATTAAATTGGCATTCAAAATATGAATAGTAAGAGTTCCAAAAAGAAAGAACAGAGAAAACAGATGGGAAAAACAATCAGAAATAACACAAAAATATCTCCCAGAACTGAAGGGCTTGTCTTTTCTGACTGAAATGGTTCATCAAGTGCCCAGCATGAAGAGTGAAACACGACATGCATGACACAAAATGTACAAGATTCTGAAATATGAATAGGCTGGGGGTTAAAAAAAAAGTCCCGGAAACTTTCAGAGAATCCTCCTCAAGCCCTGCCCGCCCCCCCCCCCCCAAAGCCACAAATCAAAGATTAAGGATGGCATTGGACTTCCACAGCAACTTTACAAGCCAAAGACAGTATTGACCAACGCCTTCAAAATTCTAAGGCAAAGTTTATTTCAAATTAGAATTAAAAATCCCGCCAAACTAGGTACCCAGGTTTGAAATGATAAAGACATTCAGACTTGCAAGACCTTTACAGTTTTACGTCACATGCATTCTTTCTCAGGAAGCAACTAGAGGTTATGCCCCATTCAAGAGGGTATTAGGCAAGAAAGAGAAGTTCCTAGGATCCTAGAAAATGGGGCCTTCCACAGGAGAGAAATGAAGAGAAGATCCAGGATGACAATGATGGTTTGTATAGTTTTATGGGGCATCCAGAAAGTCAGCTGGCTCCAGGGATGTCTCCAAGGAAAAAATGGAAATGCTAGTAACCTTGATGTGATAGTGTGGAAATCAGTCTTCAGAGACTGTGTCAGGTTACCCTGTTCTTGGCTTCAAGTTTCTAAAGACCCAATTCAAAGTGGTCTAAATGATAAATGGGTGTTCATTATCTCCATAAGCAGAAGTCCAGGAGGCTGGGGCAGCTCAGGGGAGTTAATTTATTCAGCAGTTCAGCATCATCAAAAGTCCAGATTCTTTCCACCCTTTTACTTGGCTGTCCTCAGGATGCTCGCTCTCTCCTCTCAAGGCTATAAGATGGAGCAACAGCTCTGGGCATCCAATCTGCACATACCTAAGTTCACTGGCAGAAAAGACTCTTCATCGTATGTCTAAGCCCAAAGAAACCTTTCCCAGGAATGCTCCTTCCTAAATTCACCATTGACTGAAGGAACAGGCTCTCAGAATTACCATATACCACTACTGTTTTGCACAAAACACACATGGAAATACATGCATGGCCTGGTGGAGAATGAATGAGGCTGCTGGAGGCCAGAAGCAAGCAATCAGCCCAGGGTTGCCTCACTCAAGCTGCCCTGAGGGCTGAGGTTAATATCTTAGCATCTCTATGACCTTCCAAGGCACACTGGTAAACCATGTACACCCTTTTCCATGTGGCTCAGATAAACCCTAACTGGTATCACTAGAATAACCTGAGAGCCTCCCCAAGTGGGAGAGAGAAAAAAAGGAAAATGGCTGTTTGGTGGCTGCCAATGGTGCCTGCTAGAGAAGAGTTTAGGCAACTCTAGTGACAAGTGTAGGAAAATGAATAGGAATGCAGAAAATGAAAATAAATGAGACAAAAATTAGTTCCAGGATAAATAAAATGGTATAGGAAATGTAACTGGAGTTCACTACTTGACTCAATATTTAACAATTTATGTAGGCAAAGTATTATAAACACTGAACATTGATTTATCAAAAGCAAAACAATCCTATCAAGAAGGGAAGTGGGGAAATGGTAGTGATTAAAGTTCTAAGTATGGATTTTCCATAACAGGAAATACAAAGAAAATGCTTAAAACTGGCAAATGGAGGGAAAATAGTTGTATACTTAGAAATTTAGCAGACCTAAAAGAATTGGAAGTAGTTGCTTTCTGGGGATGGTAAGGCAGGGATGTGGAGG
>PVKH010042925.1:0-10776 GCA_004027955.1 Chaetophractus vellerosus | reverse complement strand
ATTCAAAGTCTTTTTCTGGTCATATTGCCCATTGGCATTTGTTAGTAAACCCTCATTGCCAGGGAGGCTCATCCCCAGGAGTCATGTCCCACGCTGGAATGAAGGTAATGCATTCATAAGCTGAGATTGGCTTAGAGAGAGGCCACATTTGAGCAACAAGGAGGTTCTCAAGAGGCAGCTCTTAGGCACCCCATGACACAAGGCTGTTTCAGTTTCAAGAGCAAAGACTCATAAGGCTTGACTTCAATAACAAGGGCCCATCAATGGATCATCCTCCTTTGCCAGACACTGCCCCTGCACTTGGGGGAATGTTGCTATTCTCCTGGAAAATATGGCAGAACCCTCCAGGATGGGCATTCAGTGTTCTCCCATATACTGAGTAATTCTTCAGCCTGTGACCATGCCTCCTGAGCATTTGAACAATTATTGATGCATTTTATGTATGTTCAGGTGGACTTCTTCCCACACACCCCCATCCCTGACCCACCCCACCAATGATCCTTTCCCATCCCTGTTGTGACCATTCTGTGATCCATAGCTTCTTCAAAAGTGAAGCCATAACAATAGCCAATGGCAATGAATAGGAAAATTAAATAATAATGATATTTGAATGTAAGAATTAAAATATATGAGAACTTAAAAAATAAAAAATAATTTTTAAAAATTTTAAAAATAGAAAAAAGGAAACAAGATGTTATTAAATGACTTGGTTTTACAAAAACTGAGGAAAAAATAATATATATATATAAATTTTTTTCCTGATTTGCCTTATCAATGCAATATCTGGTGTCAGTCTGTTTCATGTCACCTTCCTCTTCTCACTCTCAAGGATCCCACCATTTTTTCATTTAATTTTGAAAGAAGTTTTAGGTCACAGCAGAGTCACACACAGAATAGACAACAATCTCATATTTTCAACCTCCTCCTCCATTTCCCCCATACCAAAACCTTTTTGTATGTGGATGGCAGCACCAATATAACTGACATACAGAAAGTGAAACATAGTTCTCAAACATTGTCCATGGTCCACATCAAGGTCCACAATTTAACTCATACACTTTTATAAATTTTGATGACTCACCCTGTCTCATGCCCACCACTGTAAGGGAATGGAAAACACTTCCATGGGCCACCAAACACCCAGGTCCAATCCTCCCCATCCCTCCCCACACCAATCCCAGGGCCCACAATGTCCCCCCTCCAGCACAACTCCCCAAATGAGAGGATGCACAGATACATGCCACAGAGTGTCATGGCTTACTGATTCATCACCCTCTGCGAAACATCCCTGCTCGCAAGAGTAGACCCATTGTCTATTTCTGAGTGAATCAGACCTGCATATATACAGAGCCCATCTCCCTCTCCCCACCATGCATGATCTCCACCCACTGACACAACACACCATAACAGGATGAACACTCTCACACACCCCAAGGACCCCACAGATATGTCCCCCTGAATGTCCCACAACCTGCACCCCCAAGTGGCAACAATCCCTTCCACAATGTGACAAGTGCACTGCCATCCCATTTGTCACAACCCCTCACACACAAGTCCCAAGCATTCATCTGGTGCCCCCTCCCACCAACCCAAAGCATTCTGGGCTCTCCAACCTGCCCCTCCCAGGCCTCCCAGCCAACAACCCTGCACCACAAAACCCAACAATATCACCACCCACCTGTCCCATCGCCCCAACATGCAACCACACTCCATCACCTCACCATAGATTACATCCCTATGGATGATGTCCCACAACTTTCTCTTCTCTTTCTCTTTCTTGTAAACCTATCTTTCAGACCCTAGTTCTCAGGGACTGATCAATTTCCTTAATTCATATCAGTGAGGTCATGTACAGCTCATCCTTCATTGCCTGGCTTGCTTCACTCAACATCAGGTCTTCAAGATTCATCCATGTTATCCCGTGTGTTAGCACTTTATTCCTTCTTACCGTTGAGCAGTATTCCATTGTATGTATGTACCACATTTTGTTTATCCTTTCTTCTGTTGTTGGGCACTTGGGTTGATTCCAACTTCTGGCAATTGTGAGCAATGCTGCTATGAACATTGGTGTGCATATATCTCTTCATGTTTTTGCTTTCAATTCTTCTGGGTATATAACCAGCAGTGGGATCGCTTGATCATATGGAAGATCTATATTTAGTTTTTTAAGGAACTACCAAACTGTCCTCCACAGTGGCTGGACCAATCCACAATTGCATCAGCAGGAATGAGGGTTCCCATTCCTCCACATCCTCTAAAACTTTTATAGTGTGCAGTTTTTTTTAATAGGCCCCATTCTAATGGGTGTAAGATGGTATCTCATTGTATTTTTGATTTGCATTTCTCTAATAGCTAGAGATGTCAAGCATTTTTTCATGTGCTTTTTAGCCATTTGTATTTCTTCCTTGGAGAACTGTCTTTTCAGGTCATTTGCCCAATTTTTAAATGGGTTGTTAGTCTTATTTTCGAGCTGCAGGATCTTTTACATATGCAAGATATTAGGCTCCTATCAGATATATGGTTGCCAAATATTTTCTCCCATTGGGTAGGCTGCCTTTTTTTTTCTTGATAACATCCTTTGAGGTGCAAAAGGGTTTAATTTTGAGGAGATCCCATTTATCTATTTTTTCTTTTGCTGCTCGTACTTTGGGTGTGAAGTCCATGAAACCATTTCCTATTACAAGGTCTTGTAGATGCCTACATACATTATCCTCCAAGGTTTTTATGGTCTTTTATCTTATGTTTTGGTCTTTGATCCACCTTGAGTCAATTTTGATATAGGGTTTGAGATGGTGTTCCTCTCTCATTCTCTTGCATATGTATATCCAGTTCTCCTTTCACCAATTGTTGAAGAGGCCATTCTCTCCCCACTGAGTGGGCTTGGTGGACTTGTCAAATATCAGGTGACTGTATATATGAGTATCTATATCAGAACTCTCAATTCTCTTCCACTGATCAATGTGTCTATCCTTGTGCCAATACCATGTACTTTTCACCACCTTAGCTTTGTAGTATGTTTTGAAATCAGGTGATGTGATACTTCCAACTTCATTTTTCTTTTTCAATATGTTCTTGGCAAATCGGGGCTTTTTACCTTTTGAAATAATTTTTTTATTTAGTTTTTCCAATTCCTTAAAAATACAGTGTTAAATTTTTATAGTGGTTGCATTAAATCTGTAGATTAGTTTTGGTAGGATAGACATCATGATGATATTTAGTCTTCTCATCCATGTACAGGGGATATTCTTGCATTTATTTAAGTCTCCTTTGATTTCCTTCAACAATGTTGTGTAGTTTTCTGCATAATTCCTTTACATCTTTAGTTCCATTTATTCCTAGGTATTTGATTCTTTTTTACTATTGTAACTGGTATATTTTTCTTAATTTCCTCTTCAGATTGCTTGTTATCGGTGTACAGAAATGCTACTGATTTTTCAGGATTGATCTTATAGCCTGCATTGTCACTGAACTCCTTTATAACTTTTGGCATCTTTGTTGTAAATTTCTCGGGGCTTTCTAAGTAAAGGATCATGTCATCTGCAAATAATGAAATTTTTACTTCTTCCTTTCCAATTTGGATGCCTTTTATATCTTTTTCTTGCATCAGTGCTCGAGCAAGTACTTCTAGGACAATGTTAAATAAGAGCGGTGATAGCAGGCATCCTTATCTTGTTCCTGATCTCAGAGGGAAGGCTCTATTGATTTCCCCATTGAAGATGATGTTAGCTTTGGTTTTTTCATATATACCTGGTGTCATGTTCAGAAAGATTCCTTCTATTCCTATCTTTTGCAGAGTTTTTATCAGGAAATAGTGCTGTATTTTGTCGAATGCTTTTTCTGCATCTATAGCGATGATCATGTGATTTTTTTCTTTCAATCTGTTTATGAGGTATATTACATTAATTGATTTACTTATGTTGAACCATCCTTGCATACCTGGGATAAAACCCACTTGGTCATGGTGAATAATGCTTTTGATATGTTGTTGAATGCAATTAGCAAGTATTTTGTTGAGGATTTTAGCAACTAGGTTCATTGGAGAGATTGGTCTGTAATTTTCCTTTCTTGTGGTATCTTTGTTTGGCTTCGGTATTAGGGTAATGTTGGCATCATAGAATGAGTTAAGGAATGTTCCTTCTATTGCCATTTTTTGCAAGAGCTTAAGCATGATAGGTTTTAGTTCATTCCAGAATGTTTGGTGAAGCCATCTGGTCCTTGACCCTTCTTAGTTGTGAAGTTTCTGATGACTGAGTCTATCTCTTTACTTGTAATTGACTGTTGAGTTCACCAATTTGTTCTTTCAGCAGTGTAGACTGTTTGTGAATTTCTAGGAATTTGTCCATTTCCTCTAAATTATCATTCTTTTTGGCATATAATTTTTCAAAGTATCCTCTTATGATATTCTTTATTTCAGTGGGGTCAGTAGTGATCTCCTTTTCTTCAATCCTTATTTTGTGTATTTTTATTTGCTCTCTCTTTTTCTTTGTTAATCTGGCTAAGGGTTTGTCCATTTTATTGATCTTCTCAAAGAACCAGCTTTTGCTTTGGTTTACTTTTTCTAGTGCTTTCTCATTTTCTATTTCATTTGGCTCTGCTTCGATCTTTGTTATTTCTTTCTTTCTGCTTCCGCTAGGGTTGGTTTGTTGTTGTTTTTCCAATCCATTCTGGTGTGCAGTTAATTCTTCCATTTTAGCTCTTTCTTCTTTTTTGATATATGCAATTATACCTATAAATTTCCCTCTCAGTACTGCTTTGGCTACATCCCATAGGTTTTGATATGTTGTGTTGTCATTTTCAATTTGTTTGAGGTAGCTACTGGTTTCCTTTGAGATTTCCTCCTTGACACACTGTTTTTCCAAGAGTGTGTTGTTTAATTTCCATATCTTTGTGCCTAATCTAGTTCTCTGTCCCTTAGTGATTTCAATTTCATTCCATTGTGGTCAGAGAAATTACTTTGTATAATCTCAATCATTCTGTACTAATTGAGAGTTCTTCTGTGGCTTAGCATGCAGTCTATCTTGGAGAAAGATTCATGTGTGCTTGAGAAGAATGTATATCCCACTGTATTAATGTGTAGTGTTCTGTATATGTCTATCAGGTCTTTGTCCTCTAATGTATTATATAGGTTCCTTGTTTCTTTACTGATTCTCTGTCTAGATGTTCTGATTAATGGTGATAATTGTGTTTTAAATTCCCCCACTATAATTGTAGATGCTTTTTTTTTCTCTACTTAGTTTATCCAGTGTTTGCCACACGTATTTTGAGGCACCCTGATTAGGTGCATAAATGCTTATGATTGTTCTTTCTTCTTGAGAGATTACCTCTTTTACTAATATATAGTGTCCCTCTTTGTCTGCTATGATTGCTTTGCATTTAAAGTTGTTTTGTCTGATATTAGTATAGCTACTCCTGCTTTTTTTTTTTTTTTTGCTTACAAAATTGTATTCCAGCCATTTATTTTCAGCTTCCTTGAATCCCTGGGTCTAATGTGGGTCTCTTGTAAACAACATATAGATGGGTCATATTTCTTTATCATTCTGCCAATCTTTGTCTCTTGACTCTTAAGTTTGCTCCATTAATATTCAGTGTTACTACTCTCAATGAATTTCTTACATATGCCATATTTTCTTTGGATTTATGTATGTCCTATGTAGTTTTTGTTTCTCTTTATGTTGTTTTAGTTGTTCTTACACTCTCCCCCAACTCTCTCTCTCCTCTATTTTCCTTTCAACCTTTAAAGCATGTTTCAGTATTTCTTGAGTGCAGGTTTCTTATTGGCATATTCCCTTAATTTCTGTTTATCTGTGAATATTTTGAACTCTCCATCATTTATGAATGCTGTCTTTACTGGATAGAGCATTCGTAGTTGGAATTTTTTCCTTTAGCACCTTGACTATGTCATACCACTGTCTTCTTGCCCCCATGGTTTCAGCTGAGAAGTCAGCACTTATTCTTATTGTGCTTCCCTTGTTTGTGATGCCTTTCTTTTCTCTTGCTTTCTTGAGTATTTTCTCTTTGTCTTGAGCATTGGACATTTTGACAAGCATAAGTCTTGGGGTGGGCTTGTTGGGATTTATACTGGTTGGGGTGCACTGTGCTTCCTGGATATGTACATCCATCTCCCTCATTAGGGTTGGGAAGTTTTCAGCCATTATTTCCTTCAAATCTCCTTCTGCTCCATTTCCCTTCTCTTCTCCTTCTGGGAGGCATATAATGTGTATGCTTGGGCATTTTGTGTTATAGGTTAAATCCCTGAGTCCCTGCTGGATTTTTTCTATCTTTTTATTTATCTTTTCTACTATCTGTTTGATTTCAGATGTATTGTCTTCCACATCACTAATTCTTTCTTCTGTCTGTTCAAATCTGCTCTTATGTGAATCCATCATCTTTTTGGTTTCTTGGATTATGCTATTTATCAGCATGATGTCCCATATCTTTTTATGTATGTTTACAATTTCTTCAGTATGTGCTCCCAGTCTCTTCATAATATCCTTAATCTCTTCCTTCACTTCATGAAGTTGGTCCATGATATTTGTTTGGACTACTTTGATTAGTTTTTCTATGTTCTGTTTCTCTTCCTGGTTTTTGGTTTGTTCTTTGGAATGGTCCATGTCTTCTAGTTTCTCAGTATGGCTTGTAATTTTTTGTTACCCTCTGGTCATCATTTTATCTTGATGGGTTTATTCAGTTGATTAGCTTCTCTCTCTGCTCTAGAGTTTTATTTAGCTTGTAGTTTAGTGTGTGTTTTCTTGTTGATACTTTCTTCCCCTTGTTCTATTCCCTTGCTTTTTTCTTTGTTCCTTTGAAGGCAGAAGATTAGGGCCAGAGCAATTGAAAGGGTAATAAAGGAAAAGGGATAATGTTACTATTGATAAATTTTAGAAGAGGGGCCATGTCAGACTTAGTAAATTGAATATTTAACTCGTGTATGCAATGTATATTGATGGGGAAATATTGGAGTGCCTACAATGGAATTGGGAATCAAATATAGAAAAATATATAGAATATTATCTAGGGCCTGAATGATGAGGAGAGTGAAAACTTATAAAGAAAAGGCTGAAAGAGAAGAAGTTAATACAATAAGAAAGAAAGAGAAAAGAGAACAGAATAGACAAGACAGAATTTAACAAGGGTGAATTTGAGAGCAAATGAAAACAGGTGGAATGCAAGTACCACAACAGAAAGCTGAAGGTAGAAAGTTGAAGGAAGGGGATGAGATAGTGTTGTTAGACCCAATCACTATATACAGAGGATGGAAAGTCAAGGATGAAGACAGCAAAGAATAAAAAAGCTATCAGCACCTAATTAAAAAAAACAAAACAAAGAGGAGAGAGTAGGGGTAAGAATCACACAAGCATGCAGTTCCTTTTGGGGCTTTTGGGCCCTTGTGGAGCCTCTCTGCCTGTGTTCATTAATCAATTGCCTTGCAACCTTCTCTCTGCAGACTTTGAGGCAGAATTTAGTGATTAAAGCAAGTCAGTACATTTCTATCTCTATTTTTTAAATGTATTAAGGTTTCTTAAATAATGCCTTTTCTAGACCACCCCCTCCTCTGAGGGGACCCCTAATAACCTCGTGGAGACTTATCTATTACTTCCCACTGCCTGACTCCCCCAGTGGAGCCGAGACTGCATTACTCAGCATGGAGCTGTGAAAATGCTTGCACCGCCCTTTGTGTCAGTGTCACAGTTATGTAGATTAGCTGTTTATAGCAGATTTGCCTTTCCTCTCAGCTTAGCACCGCTTCCAGCTGGCTAATTCACTCCCCAAAACTGCTAGGGGGTCCTAGTGACCAAACCCACAGAAAGGAAACCCCTCTCCACCCTTTGTCAGAACTTTCCCACTCTCAGAGTTTATTCCCCCCCTCACAGGTTTATTGGTGAGGATTCAGACTGTCCAGCCCTCTGCCCAGTGAACAGGGTTTAGTCAACTGTGTTTCCAGCTGGGAAGTAAGGAACTCATGATTTTATGTTGAACAGTCCAACTCACAGTCCAGTTGCCTCCAGACCGATGCACCTAAGATCTCTGTCCCCCAGGCTCCCAGAAAAGACCACCCTGGCAGGCTCCCATCCCCAATCAGCCATCCCCTGCTTCAGAGCCAGTGACTGCACACCTAAACTGACCTATTAGGAAGTGTTTTAATGAACTTTACACACAAAGCATGGGCAATGAAAGAAAAAATAGATATATGTGAACTCATCAAAATTAAGAACTTTGCACCTCAGAGAGGTTTGTCAAGAAAGTAGAAAGGCAGCCTACTCAATGGGAGAAAAAAATTAGTTACTATATATCTGATAGGGGCCTAATACCCAGGATATATAAAGAAATCCTACACCCCAAAATATAAAGATGAAATATCCATTTAAAAATGGGCAAGTGATTTGAATAGACATGTCTCCAAAGAAGAAATACAAAAAGCAAAAAAGCACATGAAAAGATGCTCAACATCACTAGCTATTAGTGAAAGACAAATCAAAACTGCAATGAGATATCACCTTACACCCATTAGACTGGTGGCTATTAAAAAAAGAGAACTGCAAGTGTTGGAGAGGATGTGGAGGAATGGGAACCCTTAACCACTGTTGGTGGGGATGTAGAATGGTGCAGTCATTGTGGAGGACAGTTTGGCACTTTCTCAGGAAGCTAACAACAGAACTGCCACATGATCCATCAACCCCACTGCTGGGTATATACCCAGAAGAATTGAAAGCAAGGACATGAACTGATATATGCACACCAATGTTTATAGTGTCATTACTCACTATTGCCAAAAGCTGGAAATAACTCAAATGTCCATGAACAGATGAATGGATAAACATTTACACTCAATGGAATATTACTCAGCTAGAAGAAGAAATGCATTTTATGTTATGGCAGAAATGGCCATGTTGCTCTCCAAAATGTTGTATTCAAAGTCTCATCGAAAACATGTAAGAGTGCTTATTTCAATAGATCCTTGTCAATTTTGGGTTTTATACATCTTCATATATCTTTTTTAGCTTTTCAATCTGCTATTGAATAGGCAAGATATTATCTTTCATTTTATTTATTTTGCTTCTCTTGGATTCCTACTGAGGTTGAACATCTTTCAAATATTTTTATTGGCTATTTTTTCTTCTTCAAGCAATTATATTTATTTGCCCTTATTTCTACCAGGGTGTTTGCCATTTTTTTCACTTATTTTTAAGAATTCTTGAGAGATAAATAGAAAGATAGATATAGATAGACCGAGAGATATATTTCATTTAACTGTTATGAATGTGCAAATATTCTCTTAGGCTGTCATTAGTCTTTTAACTTTATTTATAGTATATTTTCCCCACAATTAATGTTTCAAGATGGTTTTTAGTTATGTCCTTTATATATTTCAGCTTTCATGCTATGGTTATGGATTTTTTTCCTATACCAAGATTATTTTAAAAATTTGTAATGCTTTAGGCATTTTAATTTTTACTCTTGGTATTTCAACCAATGTGTAATTCATATTTGTGGATTGTGTGAGGCATATATCTAACCACATTATTATTTACTAAAGGGAGAGTATTTTCTCCAGTGCTATTATTAACTACTTTACTGTTACACTAATTTCAAATGTGAAATGCAAACTTTATGTTCTCCATTTCCATTTATATGAGTCTGTTTTCTGAACTCCCTATTATGTTCCAATGCTCTATTCATCTACTTCTGTGCCAATAATGCTGTTTTATATGCAAAAGCCTTAGAGCACATTTTGAGGTTTGTTAGGGAAAATTCTCTCTGCACATCCATTCTTCTCCCTATTCTTTTTTGGGCATCTTCATACCTTGTCTCTTTCAGTTATTTTTTTTGGAATCAGGTTGTTAGGATCTGAAACTGCACTGACAGTATAGATTAACTTTGGAATGAACTCTCATATTTGCAATATTGATTTTTCTCATTCAGAATAATATATCTCTCCATTTATTCAGCTCTCTTCATGTGTTTCAATGATATTTAATAGTCTTCTTTATAGGTTTTTCTTTTTGCATTTCTTGAAAAGTTTCAGGATATTTTTTTCTGCATCTATTGATATGATCCAAAGTTTTCCTATTTATATTTATCATTTTTGCTAACCATAATGATAGATTTTCAGATAGATAGCAATCCCAGATTTTCTGGAATAAAGTTTATTGTTTCATAATTATTATTCTTTTAGTACAGTGGTGGATTTTATTTGAGGACAATAATTTAGGAATTCTGCTTCTATGTTCATGAGTGAGAAAATCCTTTTCTTTTCTTGCACACTATCTTTGTGTGATGTTGGTTTCAGGGTTAAAATTAATTCATATAATGATTTGTAAGAGTTTTCTATATTTTGAAAGCTTGTATAAAGATTATATATCATGAGAACTTCCTGTTCCTTGAAGGTGTATATAAAATTGTGTGGGACTGATGAATCTTTTACACTATTATGAAATATTTCAAAATTATACAAAGAGTAACATGAACACCCTGCCTCCACCATGGAGATCTAATAAATCCTAATATTTCATTTGTGTAAATTTACTTTTAAAGAAAAAATGCTTTTGCATAAAAGATACAGACAATTGTTCAAACGATCATGGATGGGGCATGGAAACATTGGGTGGAGAATCAATCAATAAATGAGAGAATACTGAATTCCCAGCCTAGAGAGCTCTGCCACATTTCCAAGGAAGTAGCAACAGACCCCCAAATGCATGGGCAGTGTCTGCTAAGAAGGATGATCCACTGATGCGTTATTGTTATTGATAACTAGCCTTATGAGTCTTTGCTCTT
>PVKH010042924.1:0-10772 GCA_004027955.1 Chaetophractus vellerosus | reverse complement strand
GGCCTGATATTTGAGGTTAACAGGAGAGTGGACATCAAATACTGTGTTTTGTCCTGGAGCAAATACGCGGACCTTGTTGTTAAGCCCTGGATCGTCGGTGGACCCTTGTTTGATATTAAATGTGACCCAGCCTCTCTTACCTCCATTCAGTTTCCACATTCCCTCTGCTTGGGTCGTAAGTACTTGTTTGCTAGAAGTTAGTGTGATCTGTGTGTGTGTGTGTGTGTGTGTGTGCAAGAGTTTGTGTGCAACCCACTCACAGCCTGGAACACTCACTTGCTTTGATATTTTCACAGACCGTGACGCCAACATGACGTTCAAAGTCTTTCACGTTAAAAGTTCTGGGGCCGCATTAGAATATACGGTGGATCATTCTGCAACCCATGTCAAATGGCACGTGAGCTCTCTGTCTCCCGTGGGACCTGTTATTCAAAGCGAAGAAGCAGTGTACCACCACGGGGCCGTGATCCTGTACAAAGTCATTGACCATAACCCGTCCTTGTCTTTTCGCGTCTACATAGCGACCAATAACGAGTCCTTCATCAAGGTAAGGCTGATGAAAGGGAATAATGAATGTTGAAGACTTTGTGTCCAGACATTTCAGTGGCTCCTGTCCTCCCCGCCCGCCGTGGGCCTCATTTGGAGCTTGCCTCAGAGGTTGTAGGATCAGTGCCTGGGTGTGTGCGGAGTCCGCAGGCCCACGGGGTGTGCTTGCTTAGTCGCGGAGACGGTGTGCGGGATGTGACAGATGGAGGAATACCCCCAGGGTGGGGGGTGAGGGCAGGCAGGCAGACCCGGCCTTGGAGAGCACGGCCTGATCATTCAGCTTATCCCATCCGTGTTTTACACTCTTGTTCGCAAAATGTTATCTGGGAACCAGTATTGGCATCGACTGGGAGCTTGTTTTAAAATGCAGAGTCAGAACCTGTAGTGGGCAGGATTCCCAGGTGATTTGTTGGCACATCAGACTATGAGGAATGCTGCTCTGGAATACACAGGGTAGCTGTTTGAGGTCCTTGGGTTAAACGTGGGGTGACTTGAAGTTTCTCTTTGGCCGAAAGCTCGTCACATAACGTGGATATCCCAGGTAAACTTATTTTAGGGCACTCATTAATATTATTATTATTATTATTTTGATAAAAATTGACCTTTGATTCATTGGTTTAACATTCTGGGTTTTATAGCAGCAAATGTTTATTAAACACCTGTTTTATGCAAAGCAGTGTGACTTGAGAAAAGGTGGTTTAGATAATCATAGCAGAACCAGTTTTCTAGACCATTGAATAAAGCTGTAATGTTTTGTCCGTTAAAAAAACTTCTATATGAGATAGAATAGCGATAATTGAATGTCCTTTTGTATCTTTACGTTTACCTTTGCCGGCTGTCAGTACAGTTGTAATGGGTGTAGAGGTGGATGGGGAACTGAAATAAGCAAAGTAGACAGAAAAAAACAGTTACTAAAAATTATACTTTCAGGTTTGCAATGAGACTTTGACATGAGTTAAAAAAAAATAAGCATTGGACCCATAATAATTTATACTAGTGGATGAGTTATCATTCGAATTACAGAATTTACATCAAACTTCTTCTCCCAGTATTTTTAGGTTGTAGTATTTCCTTTGCTTTAAAAAATAAGTTAGACTGGTTATAATTAATAATATATTAAATTTAAAATTCTTAAATAATAGGTTTTTAGTTTCTTCTTAAGAAGGTAAAAATGTACTTCCTGCAATCTCATTAAAGATAATACTTGTAGTTGGAAAACCCTGTTTTCAAAGATGGTGTCTTAGTTTGCCAGAGCTGCGGTGATGAATAGCACACACTGTTGGCTTAAACGGCACACTTACTGCCTGGCATTTTGGAGGCTGGAAGTCCCCAGGGTGTGGCCAGCCCAGGCGTTCTCCTGGAGCGGGCAGCAGTTACTCCCGTCTCCTCCGCCATTCCTGCCAGCTAGCTGCCTGGATTTCCTCTGCTTCTGGGAACTTCGGGCTGGCCTCCTCCAAACAGGGTCTTCGAAGCTCCTTCTCACAGATGAGTCCACTCCCGGGGCACAGGGCCTAGGACTGGAACACGTCCTTGTGGGGGGCACGACTCCGTCCACCACAGGTGGCATCAAAAGAGTCCCTTCTGAAGTATAGTTAGCACAGATTTGGAATACGTACTGTTCTTTGATGAGATTTATGTTTTTAAAAAAGAAATTAAATTGATGAAAAGGCCCTTACCCATACTTCCCAGGCAGCTGGGGTGAAGAGCCGATTATATCAGCAACACAGAGGAGGATACGCCTGAGAGCAGCAGGGAGAACAGCATGGTGAAGGCAGGATATCCTTCCTGGCTGATGTTTTATTTTTACACCCTTCTTCGTGGGCTGACTTTTCCTATGTAGGAAAAGTTTTCCTTGAACTTTGCCTCCAGGAAACCTAAATTTCAAATTCAGCTCCACAGCTGCTTCAGGCCAATTTAACCTCACGGTGGCATTTGAACAATACCTATACTGCCGGTGTCCCCTCTAGAGCCAACTCAGATGGGTAATGGTGAAGATAAGGGTGAAAATTATACAAAGCCCGAGTGGGCTGGAGCTGTGTCTGGTCAGCGAGGTCCATTCTGTTCACACGAAAGGCATGTAATTAGCACCAGTGTGAAATGCGAGTGCCTAGTTAATCTTCTCAGATGCTTTAGAAGACAGTTGTTGGTGCCACACAGGGCACATGCTTTGCTTTTGGCTGTGGTGTTTTTGCAGCGAGAGCTTTGGAGATCCAAGAGCCTGCAGTGCAGATCGAAAGTACCTTGTCCTCTGCGACACCTCCTTTTAGAGCACTCTGCAAGTCACTCCATTGCTGTCCTTTTCTAGAAGGGATGACGAGAAAGCAAACTGGAACATGCCTTGCTCGGACTCTTACAGTTTTCACAGTTGTTGCTGATGAATTTCATTCAACCTGCAGGACATTTCCAAGTCTGTAAAGCATTCCTTTAAGAAATTCATGAAAATCGACAAGCCTCCTGTTTGCCAGAAGTTACTGCAGAATGGGAAAAAATATAGAATGATCAGTGAACCAGAAGCTGAAATTACCCCAGAGGTACATGTTTTAAAAACTAACTTGGATTAGCAGCCGTTATGTATATTTATAGATACGGCATTATTTTTAAGTTTCAAAATTATAATGGATGTCATTCTCATTTTCCATTTTCCTCTTTAAAAGAAAGTGATTGTTTTACTAAACTTGCAGCTTATTTAAAAATTGGGTGTTAGATTTCAGGATTAATCTGCAACCATTGCAAAAGTAGACTATCCAATCTTTTCCCCTTTAAAAAGTGTTTTAAATTTTCTTGAATTTAATTTCTCCAAACAATGATAGCTTCAAAGGAATAGAAAACTTAAGTCTAATTTTAAATCATGCAGAACATTAAAGGTTAATGGGAAGGAGCTGCCCCTGAGGGATATTGAACTTTTCTTACCAGAAGGCATTTGAAAGAAGCAAAAATACATGTTAAATGGGTGAATCTACCCAGGAAGGGGATTGAGGTGGTCCCAAGAGTTTTTTCTTAGAAAGGTGACTGGAGGATTTTAAATAGCCAGTTCTGCTCCTAATTGTGTCTCTCAGGCAAATCTTTTAACCATACTTCTGACCTATACAAAGGAGCTAATCTCGCAGGATTGCTTACAGATCAAATACAGTAAAGGTTTTGGGATGCTTTGAAAGTTGTAAAACTCCATGGAAATAATTGAACATTCTTACTAGTTTTGTACTGTTAATGATTTGTTTAACAGACACTTATTAAAAGTGCCAATTACAAGTCAGCCTTGGGATAAAAGCTAAGAATTGAAAAATTAGTAGGTCACACTTTTTCCTCAAAAGATTCCAGATTAGTGGGAAAAACAGCACACAACCCCAAAGTGCAGTGGGTTTCCAGGAAGGCTGACACTTGTTTTAGGCTTGAAGGGTGAAGGGACTCAGTGAGGAAGGAAGGGCTCTCCTGGAAGAGAGAACCCCAAATGCATAACCGTGGCGAAGGAAGTATGCAGCTGGGGCTCAGCACTGGGAGGGTTCAGGGGAGTGGGACCATGGCGGATTTGGGAAGATGAGGCCGCAGTAGGGTGTTGAGCTGACTTTATAGGCTCTGTGGTCCTCTGAAGGGTATGAGGATAATGGTGGAGATGTGGAACAAAAAGGGAAAGAGAGCCAGCAGGGACAGGTTAAGGCCATCACTTTAAAACAGTGATGGCTAATACAGTTAAACGATTTTTTAAAAATGTGTTTTTCCCTCAGAGCTGGTCTGGAGAGGAAGAGAGGAGGTAGAAGGCCAGGGCAGTCAGTATGGTGGTTAAAGACACACACTTTGGAGTCAGAAGGTGTGTGGGTTCAAATCCCAGTCCCACCTCTTCCTAGGCGTTGACTTGGACAAATTAATAAGTTTCCCTGAAATTTTTTATCCATGAAATGGTGGTAAAGGGTTTCTTGGGGGACGGTGGCATTCAGTGAGGAAATGCAGCTAAACTGCTGAGCATAGTTCTGTAAATGTTGGATTCTCCAGGTTGGAGAATGATCTAAGCAAAAGATGGCGAGGAAGTTTTAAAGTGTGTGGGAGAAGGTGGTTGATGGGTGAAGAACACACGTTTCAGTTTGAAACACTGATATCAGGAGAGGGCTGAAAAATTAGGTTTAGGAACATAGAGTTGGGGGACTGGAAGCTTCAAGGAAGTAGACAAACAGATTAAAGAGTGCTAGAAACAAAAGAAAAAAAATGATTGAAGAATGGAGTGGGATTTCTAAAGTCAAAATTTCAGTTTGCGTTCAAGGAAGCACCGACCCCTTTTAATCATCATTAGTTTTTATCTTGCTTGGCATTTTATGTTGTCAGCTAATGAAACTTTTTAATTTAAAAAATCCCTTCTTTTAAAGGAAATTGAATTTGTTGATGGTTCACTCTTAAAATTGAAAAGTTACATTGAAGTGTATTTGGAGCATCCGGTGGAGTTTAAGTTACTTTTGGTTGAAATGGATTCTGAAGAAATTGTATGGAAAGCAAAACTGAGAGAATGTAAGTGTTTTGTGTCTTGAATAGAAACTTTGCTTTGAGGAGGGAGAGGAGTGGGAAAGCAAATATATATAGTGATTGTCTGACTTACCGCTGTAGCATTTACAAGTTTGAGTAAGAAAAGTAAAAGCCCCAGCTACTAGAACAGAAATGCTGGTCAGGGGCTCTCCAGGCCCCCAGCCCCGCTACCTGGAGGGCAGTGGGGGGGCTTCCCGCGGGGGGGTTGGGCTAACTACCAGTGGGATTGTGTTTGTCAGTTTTCAGCTGCTCAGAGTTTGGGATCTTAGATATTTTAATGTGAATGTATTAGTTTGTAGGGCTGCCCTAACAACCAGATGACTTAAATCAACAGGACTCTGCTGTCTCCTGGCTCAGGAGGCTAGAAGTCCGAAATCAAGTGTCCTCACAGCCATGCTCCCTCTGAAACCTGCAGAGGAGAAGCCTTCCCTGCCTCTCCCTGGCTTCTCTTGGTTTGCCAGCACCCTCGACTCTGCTTCTGTCATCACAGCATTTTCCCTTATGTCTGTGTGTCTCCTTATAAGGGCATGGGTCTCATTGGATTAGGCCCCACCCTCACCCATTTTGACCTCATCTTAACTAATAACATCTGCAAATAGCCCATTTCCAAATAAGGTCACATTCTAAGGTTCTAGGGGTTAGAACTTCCACTGGATCTCTTTGGGGGACACCATTCAACACAATGGTAATTTAGTGGTTTTGTGACAAGGTCTCTCCCACGACTAGGGAGTAGATGTGCATTTTGGCTAATCACATTTCTAATTTATCTGACCCTACCTACTTGGTTTTCAACTTATAGCACCTGCTCTGTGTGTGTAAAGCTTTGGTGTGTGACTGTATTTCCCCTGCTTAATATTTTGGTGTTGGAAGCCCTTTGGCAGCCACGCCTTTAATATCCTCCCCTGCTCTGGGAGAAGCTGGAAAGGGCCGGAGCCCATATGGACTGCCTCTGGGAGGTGGGGGATGAGGGAGGCTTGGTGGGCACTCCAGATGGCTGCTCTGGCCTCCCAGGGCAGATCTGAGCTTGACCTCTACCTTCTGTTTGAAGGAAGTTATTAGAACAGCAGACACACATAGTGACCACATTTTGTAGTCAAAAGGGAGGCAGAAACAGTGGGTTGAGAGTGGGGTCGCATGGGTTCTCGTTCCAGCCCTGGAATTCGCCAGCTCTGAGTGGGACCATGGGCAGGTCTGTCAACTTCCTTGGTGCCCTCATCTGCTAATGGTACTAGGTCCCTCCTCCAGTGCCAAAAGTTTGTAGTAGAAATTGTTTTTACATCATTTGCCTTTTGGATTATGATACTTGAGCTAATACAATATCACACATAATCCGTTGTTGACTGTAATATCATTCCAAAGGCAGCGCAAGTGGTAAGTGCCAGTAGCAGAACATTAAACACATTTTGACCTACTCTTCTCTTCCGTCTGTCCTCCAGAGTTTTTGTTTTGCTGCACAAATGTTGTAACATCAAGAATCCATTAAGTATTCTGTAAATCCCTTAATTATCTGAACAACGTTTGAGTCTGTACTAGTTGGTTTGCCCATGGGCAAATAAATTTGGTAAATACTGATGATGGCAGGAGGAGTGCTGTGTGAGATAGTCATGCATTTATGTCCTGAATTCCAAGATACAGGGTTATGTTCAACAGAGTCTGTATTTCCTACCATGTCTTTACACTCTAGAAATGAAACCCAATTTAGTAATTTTGGAATTCTCAGTCCTTCTAGCTTAAGGATGAGCCCCTTCTATTCATGTGATTGATCTTATTCTCAATATTAGACCCTTAAAGCCAGTTCAAAACAGGCCTTTGTCCAAGGTAAAATTATCTACACATAAAGAGTCCTAGTTGGAACTTTGTGTATTGGGAATCGTTTAGTTTTTCTTGCTATTCGTTGATTTGCTCAAATAAATGAACCTGAAAGATGTTACTGTTTAAACATTGCAAATGCCACAGTAATGGAGGTATTTAGCATGTAGCAACCTGAATAGCAATCATCCTTCTAGACTAAGAATAATTGCCTTGATGGTTTTAAATACTAATTTATAAGCCTTCTTCTTACGTTTAAATTTTTTCAAAACTTCTTTAATAATTCTCTCTGCATTGTGAGATATTTCTGGTCTCTATTATTTTTTTTTTCCAGGCCTGAGCCAATGTTTAATTGAGATTATTCATCACTAGTCAGGCATCTTTGTTAAAGGGACTTATGCAAGCCGTGTATGAGTTGCAGACACCTGTTAGAGCCGAGGCTAAATTTCACACAGGGAAGGGGGTGCTGAATCACAGTGAAGTGTCAGCAAAGAAGGCCCCAAGTAGTGTTCTCCAATGTATAGAATGATTATAGATGAGATTATTTTAGGTGGTGTTCATAGAGATAAAAACATCATTGATGTTTATAAATACAAGGATGTTTATTTATAAGTAAACATTTGTTTTCATGGCTTCCTTCTCCTTATGTCAAGTGATACTGGTGTTGTATTTACTGTGGTGATATTATAGATGTAAAGAACTATTGAGTAAATAGCCTTTCACCTGTCACATAGCTATGGCAGAAGTGTGGGAAACATTTGCCCTAGAAGACGTGCTGGAAGGAGCACTTGTTAATTATCTCAAAAGTACAAGCCCGGTACATTTGTGTATATATCAAGCTAAAACCCCAAACTCAGATTTGAAATTTAGAGACAGATTCCCAAGCCCCTCGAGCCACACACACTTTCACAAATAGAATTTCTGTAATTGAAATTTCATACCACTTTTTCTAACTGATGTTTACTGTACTTCAACAGGTGACTGGGTTCAGCACGATCAGAACCAGAACATTCCAAAAACCAGCATGAGTGGTAAGTGCCAGTAGTTGGACAGTAAACAAGCTTTAACCCATTTGTCTATTCCTTCCATCCACTAGAATTTTAATTTTGCTACACAAATGTACTAATATTGAGAGTCTATTAAGTGTTCTGTCAGTCTCAATCATCTGAACAACTGTTGAGTCCTTTTCCAATTTGTTTCTACCTGAAGGTTGGGTTTTTTCCTTCATGCCAATGTAATGGCGGGTAGAAAATAAGAAACATAAGGGTAAGACAAAATTTTTTTTTTTTTTAAGGTAACAGGCGACGAAAAATGGATAGCAGCTTACCTGATGAGGTTTATGACAAAAGAATGAAGCAGGTTGATGCTTCAGGTTTGTATAAATGTCACCCATGGCTATAAATGATTTTCCCGGGTCTGTTTCCCTGCCGGCGTTCACCCTCCCCACATGCTCCTGGGTCAGTCTTCCGGAGCCGCAGCCTGCGTGTGCCGGTCCTCCCTGCCTGCCTAGGCTGAGACCCCCCCCCCTCACCATGTCCCAGCCCCTTAGGTCGGGAGGGATGGCCTCCTTGGTCTGCCCCAGACTACTTTTTTTTTTTTTTTAAGCAGTTTTATTGAGATGTGTTCACATGCCATAATCCATCCAGAGTGTACAGTCATTGGCTTTACTATAAATCACAGTGGGATAATTTCATTACTCCAAAAAGAAAAACTCCACACCCCTTAGCAGTCACCTCTCAATCTCTCTAGGATTCCCCAGCCCTACTTAACCACTAATCTAAGTCCATCTTTATAAATTGATTTATATTTACGTTTTACATAAATGGAATCATACAATATATAGTGCTTTGTGTCTGGTTTCTTTCACTTAGCCTAATGGTTTTTTGTTTGTTTGTTTTTTTTGTTTTTTGCCTTATATTAACATCTTTTAACATTTACATTTGTTCAGTTTCAAAGAAAAACAGTCTTATATATGCAATATTACCCATATTATATTTCACATGAGGTTTCATTATGCTATACAGCCCCATGCTATAATTTTTAACTTCTAGTAATACACATGACCTTAAACTTTCCCTTTCAACCACTCTCACCCCCATATAATAGCACTGCTAGTTACAAACACTATGATGTGCTTTCACTTTTTTCTGTTCATTCCCAAAGATTAACAAACAACCATTTTACCAAAGTCCTTTGAAGTGCAAAAAGTGTTTAATTTTGAGGAGATCCCATTCATCTATTTTTCTTTTGTTGCTCGAGCTTTGGGTGTAAGATCCAAGAAACCACCTCTTACAACAAGATCTTGAAGATGTTCCCTACATTTCCTTCTAGTAGTTTTATGGTCCTGGCTTTTATATTTAAGTCTTTGATCCATTTTGAGTTGATTCTTGTATAGGGAATGAGATGGGGTCCTCTCTCATTCTTTTGGTTATGGTTATCCAGTTCTCCCAGCACCATTTGCTGAAGACACTGTTTTGTACTGATAACGTGGTCTTGGTAGGTTTGTCGAAAACCAGTTGGCCATAGAGGTGAGGGTTTATTTCTGGACTCTCAATTCTTTTTTTAATATATTTTTATTAGAGAAGTTGTGAACTTACAAAACAATTATGTACATGTGTGGAATTTCCATATAACACTCCACCACCAACACACTACATTGTTGTGGAACATTTGTTACAGATTATGAGATAATATCATCATTAGTCTCTTACCGCTAACTATGGTCTATAGCATACATTTGGTATATTTTTTCCATACCCCTTTATTATTAACACAGTACATGTTTGGCATTGATGCAAGAATATTACAGTATTGCTGTTAACTGTAGTCCATAGGTTACATTAATTTTTTTTTCCCACGCTTCTCCACATTCTTACCACTTTGCTGCAGTGATGTACATTTGTTCTAGTTCATAGAAGGACATTCTTGTATTTGTGCTATTAACCACAATTCTCATCCACCTCTGGGTTCACTATGTTATTCAGTCCCTAGATTATTCTCTGGCTTTCTTTCAACTGGCATGTTACATGTCAATTACATGTAAACTACCATTTTCAGCCAGAATCCCCTTTGTAAACCAGCTGCATTATTTCTGCTCACTATAATGTCTTACCACATGTTTATTCTTCGTACTTAGTTCATATTAGTGAGACCATGCAGTATTTGTCCTTTTGTGTCTGGCTTATTTCACTTAGCATCATGTCCTCAAGGTTCATCCAAGCTGTCATATGTGCCAGACTCTCAGTTGTATTCCACTGATCAATGGGTCTATCTTTATGCCACTACCATGTTTTGAC
The DNA here is from genome assembly GCA_004027955.1 of Chaetophractus vellerosus. Taxonomy (NCBI): domain Eukaryota; kingdom Metazoa; phylum Chordata; class Mammalia; order Cingulata; family Chlamyphoridae; genus Chaetophractus; species Chaetophractus vellerosus. The sequence goes on along the minus strand of PVKH010042924.1, from coordinate 612 downwards.
CACCAGCTTTGTAATATGTTTCATCATCGGGCAAAGAAAGTCCTCCCACATCCCTCTTCTTTTTTTAGGATGCTTTTGGCTATTCAGGTGCACTTTCCTTTCCAAATAAATTTGGTAATTGCCTTTTCTATTTCTTTAAAGTAGACTGTTGGAATTTTGATTGGTGTATTGCATTGAATCTATAAATCAGTTTGGGTAGTATTGACATTTTCACGATATTTAGTCTTTGAATCCATGAACACAGAATGTCTTTCCATTTGTTTAGGTCTTCTTTGATTTCTTTTAGCATTATTATATAGTTTTCTGAATATAAATCCTGTACATCTTCGGTTAGATTGATTCCTAGATATTGGAGTCTTTCTGTTGCTGTTGTAAATGGAATTTTTTCCCCTGATTTCCTCCTCAGATTGTTCAATACTAGTGTAGAGAAACATTACCAATTTTTGTGTGTTGATCTTGTATCCTGGCATTGTGTTGAATTTGTTTATTAGCTCAGGTAGCTTTGTTGTAGACATTTTGGAATTTTCTGAATATAGGATCATGTCATCTATGAAGAGTGAGAGCTTTACTTCCTCTTTTCCTTTTGGATGCTTTTTTTTTTTTTTTTTTTTT
>PVKH010042923.1:0-10773 GCA_004027955.1 Chaetophractus vellerosus | reverse complement strand
TTCCCACGGGCGGCTCCGCTCCATGTTTTGCGGGCAGCAGTCCTCCATGTTTTTTGCGGGCTGTTCGGCTTCCGCAGTTCGCAGGCGGCAGCTCCGCTTTTCACGGGTGACTTTGCCATGCCCGTGGGGGCTCCGCCCTGCCCGTGGTGGCTTTTTGCCTTGCCCACGGCGGCTCTGCCCCGCCCACGGCGGCTTGCCTTTCTCAAGGCCGTCTGCCCGAAGAGCCAAATTTCTTAATGTCGAAAGAGGGGATTACAAATATGGAAAAGGTAAAGGCTAGAATTAACCCTATGGTCTTGGATTGAAATTGGAGGAATAGGTGTGAACTTACAGTTTTAGATAGACAGGTGGACAGATAGATATGGAAATAGATACAGGTGTGTGTGTGTGTGTGTGTGTGTGTTTAAGTCTTGTCTGCTGACAGGGCCTAGATACAATGATATCTCAGTAGCAGTGAGCACCTTCTATCCATATCTTAGTTTCTTAATACCGTTCTCCACTAAAGGAAACAAGTCCTCTTGGAGAAACCATGGGTTCCAGGGCTGAAGCAGGGAAAGTAGAGATGTGGCTTAAAAAAAAAAAAAAAAAAAAATCACAGGTATTTGTTAAAAGGACACAGCAGCCAGCTTGAAGGGACTCTTGTGGCCTAATTTGGGCATCAAAATAAATAATGTTCATTAAGGATTATAATCCATTGAATAAAATAGGACTCCATGAGCCATTCTGATTTAAATAAATAAATGAATAAACAAACAAGTAGGGGATGACTGAAAGCACTTCTTTACAGTAGAATGCCTCCTAATTTTCACATAGAAGGAATGAAGGAATTAGAAAGTCACCATTTGGCAAATGTCATAGTAATAATTTATTCAGACAAGTATCATCAATGGATGCTAAAATGAGCAGGTGAAATTTTGTTGAAGGATAGTCCCAAAGTATTTCTTCATAAATACTTTTTGTTACACAAAGAAAATAATAGTAATTTAAAAGTGATCAAAATTAATAACACCAATAATGGGACAAATTGGCATGAAGGGCCTCCTAATATGCAGTGAGAAGAGCACAGCATTGCTTCTGTGGTATTCCTGACAAAGATCTGGAACCTCCATCTAATCATAGGAAACATTAGGTAAATCCAAACTGAAGGACATTTTACTAAATAATTGGCCTATACTCATGAAAACGCCCAAGGTCATGAACGACAGGTAAAGATTGAGGAACTATTTCAGATTGACGAGACTTGACAACTAAATGCAATCCTGGATCAGAAATTTTGTTTTTGTTTTTGGGACAATTGGCAAATTTTGAATGGGATCATGGATTACACGGTTGTGATATATTAATCTGGTTTTGATGCTTATATTGTTTCGTAAGAGCGTCCTTGTTTCTTAGGAAGTACAATCTGAAATATTGAGAGGTTGAAACTTTTTTTTTTGCTTTTAGCTGCAGTTATATTCATTTAGCATGGTATTTTATTACTTGAAAACTAAAATTAATGACAAATGTTACTCAATTAAAATAAAAGAAAAACTAAATTAAGTAAATGAAAATTTAATTAAAATGGAGAAATAGATTAATGCTTAAGTGACTTTGGTAGACAGACCTTTAAGTTGTATAGTGTATGATGGAAAAAGTTATAAAGGAGGTTTCTTGGTGAAAAGTTTGGGGACCTCTCCTCCATAGAAGGCTGGATTGGTGTGTGTACTCTTAGCATAGGGCCAGTCTTTTGACTTCTCCACATTTTTGTGTAATTCTTATCAAAGACTCTTCCCCTTAACAGTGGTAAACAGGAATGAAAGCTAAATGAAACTTAGTCTGTAGCTTGGGGAGGAGAAAACTATAAACTTTTGAGAATTAAATGAGGTAAAATATGTAAAAATACCTAGCCTAATACCTTTCTCTTTTTTAAATGTAGCATAAAAATTATTATAAAAACATGACATTTTGGCAAGGGCCTTGGCTCAGGAGATAGGGAACCTGAAAAGCCAACTGACTATTGGCCAGTCTGTCTCAGGGCAACAGATGCTACTACTGAAAAGATTAAAACCATTTCCCCCCCTCCTGCTATAGAAGGTAAGGGAATGCATAGTTCTTCACATATAAATCTCAGAGAGTTTGGGGGTTGTGTTCCTTCCCTCTGGGCCTGCCAGCTATCTGGAGTGTGGCCGTCTCTGGCTTGGTCCACCTTACTAGTGACCATGTCTAGATTCCAAGAAATATAAGTGGAACATGGGATAGGGACTCAGACAGGAAGTGAAATGGAGGCAGTTGACGAAGGACAAGAAGTTCTTCATGAAGGCAGCTCAGGTCCCAAATGACTTGGAATAAGTGAGGGATGAGCAGAGTTCAGGAAGGTAAGGAGCCAGGAGCCAGGAAGGAACATACCAGCAGCTCCACTACAGCGAGGGGATGCTGTGAATAAAGATAAGGGCATGGGTCAGAAGAAATGGATTTAGTTTCCATTTTGCCATTATTGGACATTTGGCCTTAGCAAAACCTAATGTCTTTGGGTCTCTATTTCTTCATCTGTACGGAGGATGAAATACTGCCTGCTGTGGAAGAGACTGCTAGTTGCTGCCCTTTATTCATTCTCTAACTTTTTCATGTAAAACTGAACCCCATTTACTTGGGGTAGCATTATATCCATTGAAAGAATGAACTTTACAGCCTCCCTTGTAGCTAGATTTGGGCATGTGGCTAAATTCTGGCCAGTGAGGTATAGGAAGAAATGTGAAAGTTGTTTAAAGGGTCTGACTCATTGTGTGTGTGTGTGTGTGTGTGTTTGTGTGTGTGGGGTGTTTGTCCTTTTCCATTCATCCTTCTGTTGCCTGGAATGCAGCCAAGTTGGCTGGGGCCCCAGTAGCCATCTTGAACCATGAGGTGACCTTGAGGATGGAAACCAGTTTTAGGATAGCAGAGCAGAAAGGGAGAAGAAGCCTGGACCCTTGATAACTTACGGAACAGCCATACCATCCCTGAACAGCCTAGATGTGGTCTTATGTGTCAACCACAGTTGGTTTAGGTGTTCTGTTATGTGGAGTCAAACCTAATGCACACAGATGCTCCTGCCCCCTACAGTTGATGGAAGGATTAAATGAGTATGGGAATGAGTTTCTTGACTTAGAATGTACTCTGATCATTGTGAAGTGCTGTAAAATATAAGAATTAGTCCTGTTACTGTTGCCATCATAGGAGTAAACTGAAGGCACAGGGCTGCAGTGGTCGGGTCCTGATGGACTGGCTGGGCCCAGGGGCAGGAACGCTAGCCAGGGCAGAGTGTGGGGGTGAGGAGCTGCCGACAGTAGGAGGAAACTTTCTCAGTTTTTCTAGTTTTACCCTGAATCTATAAGTATAGTGTGGGTTCAATTCCAGGAAAGACAGAGCAGTTAAAAGATGTAAAGAGAAAGGGCACATACTATTAGAAACAAGAGTCCCCATAATTCCAATAAAGAACCTCAAAATGGGCAATTCTGATGTTGAACTATGTCATTTTGCACAGACCAGTGATAGGCATATTATTATCTTCAAAAGCACCTGTTAATACTGCCCACAGAGGATAGTTTTCTGTAGATTCCATTCCCTAGAGGTCTATGAAAAAAAGCCTGTTGGTGGAGAGTAAAGACCAGCCATCAGCTTAAAAGTCAAAATATGTAGTACTGTCCAAAAGAGGACAGAGAACTCTGCTTAAACGCTTGGAGAAAAAAAAGTCTATAGCTGTGAGAAAAATAATCTGTGGGGAGGCCAACAGGAACCAGGGACATACATCTATACCATAGAGGTAGAAGAATGCAAGAATTGGGATATTCTCCCTTTCAGATCCCAGATTCTATTTCCCCTGTGTATTGAACCTCATAAAGCAGTACATGAGCTATGATTTTATATTTGCACTGGAAGCAAGAGACAAATTGAGGCCAGGTGCTATATATGTTAGATTGTTTTATATGGTCCCTAAAGTTTTTCAGTCAAGTTCAAAATAAATTCTGTCCTGTCCTAAAGGATATGATTTATACCTAGTCACGGAAGCTGCTAAGGGTGAGGAAGGAACTCAGGTTACATTGTTACTGGAGCAAAAACCACGTCCTTTCATAATAATTTGTTTTGTTTTGTCCACCAAACAGGAGCTGATAGTTATTTTTTAAAAAACGACATGGCTGAGCCATACTAATGCTGTTTTCCATGTTTAATTTTGGGAGGTGGCACGGGTAGGGCTAGAAGAAAGAAATTATTTTGTAGCTAATAAATAAAACTGACTGTGGTCATGAATTTCAACCTCCTGGCCCCCAAACCTTTTACCAGAGCTCCTAACAGGTTGCATAAATCACTCTTATGAACTCCATTTCCTTTTCCTTCCCTTCCTGCCTCGGAGGTGGGGGGCAAGCTGCTAATGTGGAAAACATAGATCTACACTGGTGAGAGCTAGGCACTTGCTGGCTGAGCAGAGCCTGCAGACCTGAGTGCTGGCTGTTTCCCGACCATCCCAGATACACCTGACCCAGAACACAGCATAGCACGGGGTCAGGGGCAAAGGGCTTGGGGCTTTTTAGAGCCCAGCACATAGGAGTGCAATTTCCAGCTCTGCACCTACCAGCCATGTGTTCTTGACTATATTTAATGCTTTGATTTCCTCATCCATCAAATAGAAATAATACTAATCTCAGAGAGAGTTTTGATTAAGTGAGAATGATATATTTTTACATAGCTGTTGTCATGAAAAACTTCCTTTTACCTTGCTTTTTTGGTGCTAAACGCTTTTTTCTCCCAAGAGTTTCTCCATTGATTTCTGCTCAGTGATAAGAAACCCCAATAGTCATCAAGCTCCTTGGGGCTGAAGATCTTGAGGGAGGTGGTGGAGGGAAGTGGGGAATCTCTTTTCTGTCCAGAGATGTCCCAATTACTACACCAAGATGCCCTGGAACTGTCTGATGCTTTCACCCTTGATTTGGAGGCATTTGTTGTGTTTTTCTTTGAAAATAGCAGGATTTAAAAAGGGACATTAGAGATGTCTGAAGGTTTTTCTCAGAAGCTTGTATGGGATGGATCAAAGAAACCAATGAGTTAGGCAGAGCTGCTCTCAACTCTGCCACCTCCTTGCTGGCATCTTAAGTTGCCCAAACTCTCTGAGCCTCAGGCTCTTCATCTGAAAATGGAAGGAACTAACATCCACCCCGCAGAACCTTAGAGGAGGTTCGTCAGCTGAGCTGGTGGTCATAAAGCCCTCTGCATGCGCCTGGCACACAGACTGCCTCTCCCTCCTCCTAGAGTTGGAGTGTTTGTCTGACCACGGAGGAGGCCTTGGCGTGTCTACCCTGTTCTGTTCCTTCGTAGCAGCGATTCCCATAGCCAGCCAGCGTCCCGATGCTGGGCCCCATGCCTCAAAGGCCGTACAGAAGGGGAAGAGCCCAGCTGGGAAGCGACCCACGCTTCCTGTTGAATGTGAGAACCACTATAGCCCAATTCTAGCCATGGATCTCCTCAGGAACACAGCATGTCTGAGCAGGCAGCGGTGACCCCTCCTTCAGGGCTGGAGAGCGGCCTGAGAGCTCCACGGGCTCTGACTAGCCAGTCTGGTGCACCGTGGGGCACAGCAGAACTGTGCCTGACCCCAGGCCTCAAAACACGCCCTCCAGGGCCAGGAGCCTTTGACCTTCAGAGGAAATCTCCACCCCTTTTCAGGTGCCCTATTGTCCCTGCAGGCCAGAGGTGATGCTGAGAAGCAATTAGAGAGCACCAGCGTGATGATGGAGCAGGTGGCAGATTGCCATTGTATTTCAAAGATGACAATGAGAAAGCGAGCTCTCATTCTGAGCAGCTGTTTCCGAGGCCCTCAGCCTTGTGACTGAGTCACATAACTCGACATTGTCATAATTTCCCCTTTTCCCCCAACTCTCTCCCGCTTAGTGGGAAGCTTGGGCTGATTTACTGAGGTGAAAGCCCTTTGATGTGTTGTAAATATTTTTCTTGGGGAAACGCTGAAGCTATTTTTCAACAGAAAGGGAGAGACAGCGTGTGCATGGCTAACCTGCCCCTCTGAGAAGGCCTGTTTTGTTTCCCAGGATGGTAGGCTCGGTGCTTACCTAAGCATGTCTTTTCTTTTCATAATTTCCTGACCTATTTTGTTGCATGTTGTTTTGCGTGTGTTAAGAAGTATCTGTCAGGAATTGTTTCTGGGGATAGGAGAAGGGAGGGGAGAGGAAAGGAGGCTTTTAAAATAAAAAAAAAAAAAAAATTTTTTTAACCTTCTGGGATTTTTTTTCTTTTGTTGTTTGTAATAAAGTTTTAATTACTCACTCTGGGTTGTAATTCCATCCATGGTCAGATGACATGCCTTGTGGCTGGTTTAATTGGAAGCTGATGATGAGTTGTCCTGAGCCAGTTTCCACGGAGGAATGTTGATTTGGGAATCTCCCAGCTGGTTCTGCGGCTGTGAATGGTGCCTTCTTCAGCGCACTCTTACAGAGGGATCGACCCTACAGCCCAGGCAGGGCTGATGCTCAGGGTGACAGATGGGTACAGGCGTCCTTCAAGCCTGGAAACAGTCGTCTGAGCAGCCCCTTCCTCCCTCAAACCTCCTCAGTACTGTCCAGGGCCATGAGGTGATGTTGCTAATGGGGTCTCGACATCTTGAAAGCAACATCTTGGGCTAGCACTTTTTATCTTGTCCGTCATTTTCCAGCTTGTTAGAACAAGTGGCACCATTTCTTTAGCCTGAAACTGGAGTGAGAAGACGAAGGTAAGCAGACATGTGTCCTGGTGAAGATGCTACCACAGTTTTGACTTTACTCCTGGAGTTGAATTTCAAGCGGAAATACCTTCTCAGACCAGAAAGCTCCCCTAGATCCTTAGCATCTTTCCCCACTTTGGATTGCTCTCGTTCAGTGGGTCCTGTCTTGTGGTGAAACCTCCATGAGTCCCAGGTTTGCTGACTTCAGCTAGGACCTTGAACTACCTTACCTGCCCTGGAGGCAGCAGTTCTTTCATTTCCTGAAGTAGCCCAGGTCAGCCTCCCTGATCTCTTGTCAAACTGTCATCCCTCATGGAAACCATGTTTAAAGCTCCAATGACTGACCCAAAAGTTGGAAATGATGGAAGCTATTCTAGGTTTTACCATCTGCCAGGAGGCATGGTCAGCCAGCACGAGGCAGGTGAGCTTGTCTGAGATGGATGCTCAGCTCATGTGGGGTCCCTGGCTACCAGGTGCCCACACGGGATGGCTCCTGACACAGACATGGTTCCCTCTGCCTGAGAAAACGACACAGGCTGCAGATCGATACTCCAGGTCTTGTTTTTGTGATTTAAACAAATGCAAGATTTGTAAGTCCAAGAGCTGTTTGGAAGGCTCGATTAATTGGATGCAGCAGCAAACACTTTTCCAGAAAGCAACAGGAGTAATTTGAACAGAGGGCTGGGTCTTGGGGTAGACATTGGTATTTTATGACTGGTTGCTGAGGGTCTCTGAGCTTGTGTCTCCACAGGTGGCTCCGTGTCCTGAATGTTAAGTCTGATTCCTATCCCCTTTGAATTTAGCACAGTGCAACGTGTGTTCTTTGTTTTAAAATCTCTGCCTGATATTGATGTGAGATTATGGAGAGCAGTATTCTTTTTCCCAAATGCTGGCTGTAGGTGTGTGGATTAGGGAGGTCTCTTTATTTCTGTTCTTTGACTACTCATTAATCTTCAGGTTTATATTTTCATGGGATGCTATGCAGATACACCATCAGCTAGTTGTGTTGGGTGCCTTCCAAGTGCTCTGCACAGCTTTTTTGGACCATTACACAATGTCTTTTGCTTTCTGGGAGTTTATGGTCCCTACTGGGGGTGCAGGGGTGGAGGAGGAGCTAATTAACACAAAAGCATTAACTAGGAAGTGAGAACGCCTGAGTTCTGGCATCAGCTTGACATTCGCTTGACTGTGTGACCCCTAACAAGTCCCTTTCCTTCTTTAGTCTTCAGTTCCCCATCTGTAAAATGAGTAGAGTGGCCTCAGTTATTACCAGGCTATCTTCTCAGATCTGTCCTCCATCTTTCTGTTTTCTTCTCAGAGGATTCTGACATGGTAGACATTCAACCAGCTTTGGATACTGACCATTCTTTTGAGTATTGCACAAGTCTAGCCCCTTTTTTTTCCCTCGGCTATGCTTGCCTGTGTTTTGTATATTTCATCTTCTTGCTTTGGGGGCAATTGGCTCATGCATTTATTCCTTAAATTTCATTGGCCCTCCTGCTGTCATTTCAGCTGTCCTCCAACCAGTATCTTCTCTGTCATCACTGTGTTGTCACTTCTGTATATCAGTCTCCTTTCACCCTCAGAACAGCCTTTCAGCATTGTCTATAAAAGCCCCCAGATGCAGTTCCCTCATCCAGGATCAGAGGCCAGAGGAACAGGTCCTTTAAATAATATCATCCTGATGAATCCCCAGAGTTCCTAATAAGCATGGTCCTCTTTTCAGCAGTGACATTTACAACTTGGCATCTTCTTTCATAATTACATAAAGGGATAACCGTCTGGACAGATGCCTGCATGGTAGTGCAGGCTGCAGTGGGGACTGTGTACGCCCTGAATGGAAGGGCATGTCCACTGTGCCTCAGCTGGAAGGTGGGGCTGGGTCAGTTGGGTTTGAGGTCAGTGTGAAGAGGTCCCTTCATGCTGGAGCCGCTGCCTCATTTCCTCATGGTCATTTAACTTCATTTGGTGAGGTCCCTCTTGAAAGTAGTGTTAGCAGCTTTCCGCACACCCTTGTGAAAGGTGCTTTACATATGAGGAGTTGTACATAATGTTAAAGCACCTGGAATTCCTCTGTCCAAGGGCTGAGCATGGCCTTTGCACGACCTTTTCCTGTTCACTCTCACTTGGTCCCTCAAGGGCAGGGCAGGTGCTCAGGTTTACAAGGCTGGGGCTCTGCCACAATGAAGGAGCTGGGTCTCTTCAGGAAACATCTGCTGTCCCTGAGCTCTCTACTCCCAGCATGTTCCTGTCCTCAAGGCATGTTCTCTCTGGCAAGGGCAGTGAGACAGTTGCACAGGTAGCAGTAACCACAGGCACTTAGATGACCTTGAAAGATCAGAGAGTAAACACGGTAGGCTTTCAGCGAAGAATGAGCAAATGGCCCCTCTCACTGTCCGTGGTGAAAGGTCATTTGAGAGCCAAGGGTGATGCTGTGAAGATCTGTGAGTAAAGGGGCTGATGCCCCTCAATCAGGAGGAGCCTGCCTACCTTCCATCCCCGAGCTTGGACCTCTTCACTGTTAACTTGCTACACTTTGGAAATGCTGGAGACGTTGGTGAGTCCCTAGAATTTACTCTTTGAGGTGAGAGTATCCTCCTGAGATTAAAAAAAAAAAAAAAAAAAAACGGAATCAAGGAAGAACCTGATCTTGGCAAATCTATCTCAGGAGTTTCTTTAATTATAGCAAATTTACAATTTGCACGTAGAGGACTTCCCTTAAAATCTGCATTTGGCTAGCTTGCTGCTCTGCTCCAGAACTCTATCAGGGTCTTTGGCACTTCTGCCTGCTCTTGGGGCCCCTGAGGGGGGAAGGGGTGGAGCGAATCTGCTCCTTAGAGCTCCTCTCCCATCAGAAGTGGAAACAGGGTATTCTGGAAAGAGCTTGCTGGACTTTCAAGTCAAGCAGACCAAGGCTTAAATGCTGGCTCTAATACTTATTTGCCATGTGACACTGGGATATTGTTTCTAACTTTCCTAAGCCTCTATTTCTTCATCTAAAAATGGGAATAACTCCACTTAACATGTTGGGTGGTTATGAGGATTAGAAATAAACTAGTGCCCATGCAATGCTACATATGTGAAAACAACAAAAAAAAACAAAGGTGCTTCTCTGTGGCTGTCGTTGATTGGACATGTTCCCTGGGGCTGTAAGGATGGGATCGCCCCTTCTCCCACAGCCACACCAATGCACAAAACTCCTACCATGCATCCTCAGGACTGCCCATCTCCAGGCCAAGAGCCCTTGTCCCCCTCCCTCCTTCATCAACAGACCTTGTAATGACATGGTTTCCCTGTCCCATTGGGGCTCTGCTCCACCTTGCCTGAGAGCTGTCTGCGACCCCTCATGTGGACACTTGGGCTGCAGGAGATGGACCAAGAGGAGTAAGAGATATGGCTCGAGGGGCATGTGTGGTGTGGGGCTTCCCCAACCCGAGGCGGCCAACCCTTGGCCACTCCATCGTGGCTCCCTGATGGCAGCAACTTTCATTCCTCCACATTCTTTCCTGGGACACAGTGTCCTTCCCTAAGGGTCACCATCAGTTGCCTTCCCTCTTTTTCCCCAGGGCCACCACTGAGAGCAGCAGGTGCCCTGAGGCTCTGCCCTGTGGCCTGTCTCTATTCTCTACCCCTTGGGTTAGGGCAGGTTTCCAGGAGACCAGGAAAGGTCACTACAAAGGCTTCTTCCACATCCAGGCTCTGGGCCATCAGTTTTCCTGATTTCTAGGTGGTTGCTGTTGTTCTTAGGAAGGAAAGCAGTAGTCTTACTCATCATGTGTGAAGGGTGGGCTCTGAGAAGCCAGGAAGGCAGCAGTGCCCACCTCCGCCCAGGCGGAGCCCATTTCTCTATGCCTCCTTCCCGCATGGGCCAGCGAAGCCCGGCCCTGCTGCCCTCTCACTGGCCTCTGCCCTGCACAGCTAGAGTGTCATCTGCTGTCAAGTTTTCTTCCAGAAAACTAATGTAGAATGTTAACCAGTGTTCTGTTTCCACGTCACAAAGGAAAATAGAGCAATAACAGATGAATCAGTTTTCCTTGAACTGTAAGCTGTGA
>PVKH010042922.1:0-10775 GCA_004027955.1 Chaetophractus vellerosus | reverse complement strand
GGCGGCTTGCCTTCTTGAGGCAGTCTGCCTCCCATGTGGTAAACCGGAGCCCTACCAATTGAGCTACAGCTGGTTCCCTCAAGTCTTATGATTTTAAAACACATTTTGTCAGCCTAAAGTTGCTATAGATCCTCTGATGCTCCTGGGCAAAGTCAATTGAAATCCTTCTGGAAAGCATCACCATTCTAGATGACATTAAGAACATTAGTGATTCATGGGAGGAAGCCAAAATATCAACATTCACAAGAGTTCAAAAGAAGTTGATTCTATCCCTCATGAATGACTTGGAAGGTTCTAGATTTCACTGGAAGATGGAGTTGCAGACATGGCAGAAATAGCAGCAGAACTAGAATTAGACATGGAATCTAAACATGTAACTGAATTGCTGCAATGTCATGATAAAAGTTGAAAGGATGAGGAATTGCTTCTTTTTTTGGTTACATATCTCCCCCCTTTCTGCTTGCTCTTGCTGTGTTCCTTTCTCTGCGTTCTTCTGTGTCTGCTCTGTCTCTCCCCGCTGTGGCGATGCGCTGAGCCACGTTGCCACGCAGGCAGCGGCTTTGCCCCGCTTGTGGGAGGGTCTGTTTCCTTTCCTGGGTGGCTTTTTCCTCCGTTCACAGGCGGCTTTGCTCCGTTCGCAGGCGGCTCGCCCTGCCCGTGGCGGCTTTTTGCCCTGCCCGTGGTGGCTTTTTGCCCTGCCCACGGCGGCTCTGCCCTGCCCATGACGGCTTTGCCTTCTCAGGCTGTCTGCCCACTAGGAGAGGTCCCCGGGAACTGAACCCGGGGCCTCCCATGTGGTGTACCAGCGCCCTATCCACTGGGCTGTACAGCCGGCCCCGGAATTGCTTCTTATTGAAAGTGGTTTCTTGAGATGGAATCTACTCCCAGTGAAGATGCTGTGACATCAAAAGATTTAGAATAGTGCATCAACTTTGTTGATAAAGCATCAGCAGGGTTTGAGAAAACTGACTTCAATTTTGAAAGACATTCTACTATGGGTAAAATGCCATCAATGAGCGTCACATGCTACAGAGAAATCTTTTGTGAAAGGATGAGTCAATTGATGAAACAAACTTCATTGCTGTCTGATTTTTTTTTCTTTTTTTTTTTTTTAAGATTTATTTATTTTATTACATATCTCCCCTTCCCCCCCGCTGCAGCGACGCGCCGAGACTTGGTCACTGCGCAGGCGTGGCTTTCCCCGCTTGTGGGCGGCTTCTGCTTCTATTCACGGCCGGCTCTTGCTTCAGTTTGCATGTGGCTGGCTGCGCTCCATTCGCGGGCGACCTGCCCTGCCCGTGGCGGCTTTTTGCCCTGTCCGTGGCAGCTTTTTGCCCTGCCCACGGCGGCTCTGGCCCACCCATGGCAGCTTGCCATTCTCAAGGTGGTCTGCCCGCTAGGAGAGGTCCCTGGGAACCGAACCCGGGGCCTCCCATGTGGTATGCCGGTGCCCTATCCACTGGGCTATCGAGCCGGCCCCTTTTGCTGTCTGATTTTAAGAAATTTCCACAACCATCCCCACCTTCAGGAACCACCACCCTGACCAGTCAACAGCTATCAACATTGAGGCAAGGTCCTCTACCAGAGAAAAGATTATAGTTCGATGAAGTCTCAGATGATGTTTAGCATTGTTTTTTTAGCAATAAAGCATTTTTAAATTAAGGTATGTACATTTTTAGACATAATGCTATTAAACACTTCATAAACTACAGTATAGTGTAAGCACAACTTACACAACTTTTATATGCACTGGGAAACTGAAAAATTCACGTGACTTGTTTTATTGTGACATTCTCTTTATTGCAGTGGTTTTTGGAACCAAACCCACAGTATCTCTGAGGCAAGCCTGTATAATGCAATAAGTGCTGTGACAGGGGAAGTTCATAGTGCTATGGAAATATAATGGAGAAGTCCTCACTGGGCTTGCAACAGGGTCAGGGAAGGTGTCAAGGAGGAAGTGATGATGATGCAGAGACCTAGGATGGAGAAGAGTGTTCCAGCAGAGAGAACAGTTGGTGCAAAAGTCCAGAGGCAAGAAGAGAATGACTTGTTAGGGGAGCATGTTGCAAGTTAGGTTCCCTAGGAAGCAGACAATGAGCAGAGATTAGCATGCCAGAGGTTTATGAAGGAGTGCTCTTTGGATTCCCACCTGTGGGAGAGCTGAAAGCAAGACTGGCAAAAGGAAAAGTTGAGCAACAACAGAGTCTCAACCAACGCCTTAGCCACTCCTACCAGGAGTTCTGGAGATAGGGTGGCCCCTCAGCTCTGTACAAAGTTGAGGCAAGGATTCCAGGCCTTTATACCCTTGGTTTTTCAGTCATTTGATGTAGCCTTGCCAAAGAGTGGGGAGTAGTGATTGAGGAAGCTGCTGAGATAATCAGAGATCAGATTAGGTTATAAATCAATTTAAGGAGTGAAGGTTTTTGTAGATTATTAACTATAAGCTCCTTTATATTATATTATACAAAGTATAATTGGAATAGAGTACATGAGTTTAAATCCAGGACCCCTTTGTTAAGTGTAAACTTAGGTATTTCAGAAAGGAAGCCCTTATATTACCTTAATCTGCATAGAAACAGGTGTCTGTAAGAGGGTTCCATTTTTACGAGTTGCAAGAGGCATTTATATACCCGTGGGAGACATCAGTTTTCCAGCAGGGGAAGGGATTGGCCCTTGGAGCTGAAAGATATCCAGCAGAGTGAAGCCATGCAAGGTGGCCAGTTCTCTCTGTATGCTGTTCGTAGGCTGGGAAATGTAAAAATTGGACATTTCAATTCTTCTTCTCCTTCCCCTTCTGCTCCTCCTCCTTTCTTCCTTCTTTTTCTTTCTTCTTTCTCTTCCTCTTATCTCCTCCTCCTCTTTCTCCCCTTCTTCCTCTTCTGCTTCCTCCTTCTCCAGAGATTTGTATCTTGTGCTCTGAGTGAAACTTACTTGTGGAGAAAAATATTTTCTGTTTTGGAAGAAATAATTTTGTTTTCAGTTTTAGAAAAAAACACACCAGCTTCTTGGTTTGAACTAATTGTATGATGTTTTTAAAGCATATCTGCAACCCAAAGTACTTCCGGAAACAGAGAACTGACTTGGTTTTAAATGTAAGTAACTGAATAATCATATGTGAACCTGAGCACCCAAAACAGGAAGCTCTCCCCGCACTGGGCACAGACGAGACTGAGAAGACTTGATATGCTTTGTATCCTGAAAGTGAGCAGGTTGAGGTAATGCCAGAATGGAGGCTAAAAGAACGTAAATAGATAATCATTTACGGGAAAGCATATTGGCTTCTGATTTTCAAATTTAATACTAGAGATTCATCAGCATCAGCATCTCAGATGAACATGTCTACTTTTACTTTATTTCAATCAATAAAAGCAAAAAGATCAACAATGAAAGGAACATTCTTGGTCATACAAATATAGGACCAATTCCCCTTGTTCTCCCCCACACAATGTCTTTGGGAACTTCTGAACTTTCATGAAATTGTTTAACGGCAACTTTGGCAGATTAGGATAGTAAATATATGGTTTAACAATCTAAAAATTTGTCCCCTTGTGGTGGTTTGAGATACATGGTGGGCAGGGGAGGGAGTATACCAGGGATATGCTTTTCATGAAGTACCATAGTTTCCTCTAGCTGAGGAAGATGGATTTTGGATGTCTCTAAGCCTGGGGGAGGAGAGAAGGTGAGAGAAAAAGCTCTGAGGGAAGCACAGGATTGCTGGGTGCCTGCTTTTATTTTTCTCCAATTAAACAGTCCTGTACTGAGACATTTCTGAAAGCAATGATATGTCATTGAGTGACTTATTCCCAAGTGTCCTTGCTCATTCTGAGGCTCACACTGTGTGCTGTGTGGCCATGGGAGCAGGGGCCTCATGGCTTGATGTTTCTGCTGAAAATCACAAGGTCACCATCTGCCTAAACCTCCAGCTCCTACAGTGTGTCATTCTGCTGTTAGACCCTCTCTGTGGGTTGTGACTTTGTGAGAAAAGAGGCAGTCTGGATACTCCAATAGTGGCAGACATTCAGTCCTCATTCTGACATCTTCCAAAATTTAACTTCCTTCCCCCTTACAAACCCCAAATTCTTGAAAACAGCGAGAGGACACAACCTAACAAATTATTTTGCATGCGAAGTCCATCACACTATCAGGCTACTCTGCTTCCTAAAGATATTGCTTGCTACATATTTTTATTCCAAATGATAAACAGATCCCTGATTACATATGTGGCCATGTTATTATTGTCTTCTTCCCCTCCTGGCAAATGAATACAGTCAAAGGTCATAGAGGCTTTTTATAATACTGAAGAGTATATGTTATGGAGAATAGTTTTTTTTGTTTGTTCTTTTTGCCGTACATAGTACATGACCAGATTCAGATGTGCTTTTGGACCTAAGAGGTTATTAATACTTACATATATTGCCTGTTATAGTTGACAAATACTATTCCTACACCAGTATATTGTCTCTTTTAAACTTTAAAATCTAGTGAACAGCAGGAAGGCATATTTCCAATCTAGAGGTGATGACTTTGAAGCTCAGAAAGGCCAGATGATCTGATTAAAGTCACACAGTTGGCAAAGGCATTGTTGGGGCCTGGATTACTCTATGGACTGCTCATCCTTTGCCAGCCCCTAAATATTGATGACACCCTGGACTCTCTCCTTGGCTCCTGCTCGACACACTCTCCGCTCTGCCTGGGCAATCTCATCCTCTCAGTTGCATGCTGATGATTTCTGAATCATCTTCATCCCGGACCACTCTTTTTTAATTTTTTTTAAGATTTATTTACTTTTTATCCATTTTTAACCCTCCCCCATCCCTGTTTCTGCTGCTTTCGTGTCCATTCACTGGGCAATTATCTGTTTCCGTTTCCTGCCCTCTCTTCTTATCCTTCTCCTCCTGTCTTCACTGGGATTTGATCCTGGGAACATCTGATGTG
This sequence comes from Chaetophractus vellerosus, assembly GCA_004027955.1. NCBI lineage: Eukaryota > Metazoa > Chordata > Mammalia > Cingulata > Chlamyphoridae > Chaetophractus > Chaetophractus vellerosus. Next base: position 5,840 of record PVKH010042922.1, on the reverse strand, counting down.
GGAGAGAGACATTCTGCCACCTGAGCCACATCAGTTCTGGTTTTTCGGCAAGTCTCGTCTTGGCTCTCCCCTGCATCACTCTCCTGCAACGTCATCATCCTGCTGCAAGCAGTGTACCCACACGTGGGACCTGGCGGTGCACCTGCTTGTGAGGCCTGATGGCACACCCACACGTGGGGCCTGGGGGTGGGGCCTGGAGGCACACCGGCTCGCAGGGCCTGACGGCACACCCGTGCGGCCCCTCTCATGGGGCCTGATGGCACACCCATGCATGGGGCCTGGGGGTGGGGCCTGGCGGCACACCGGCTCACAGGGCCTGACGGCACACCCACACGTGACACCTGGGGGCTCACTCGCTGGCAAGGCCTGATGGCGTGCCCACTTGCGGGGCCTGGCGGCCCACACACCTTCTATATATTTTTTTTCTTTTCTTTTACAGGGAGGACCTAGGGATGGAACCCAGGTCCCTCCGTATGGGAAATGGATGTCCAACCATTCGCACCACATCCATGCCTCTGGACCACTCTTTTGAACTCATGTGCTCAAATGCCAGCTAATATCTCCACTTGGGTATCTCAATGGTCACCTCAAATTCAATATATCCCCAACCAAGCTTGGTGTCATCTATCCCTCTCAAGGCTTCTCCTATTCCCGTATTTCCTTTTTTTCCTTTTTTTTCTCCCTCCCTTCCTTCATTACATTCTTCTTTCCCTTTCTTTTTAGGAATTCAGGCTTTTCTGCCAGATTAATCTTCTTGGTTTCACCTTTTGGACTTTAATACATGAGACAATATGTAATTTTCATTTAAGAATGTTAGAAAGTAGAAACATACATTTGAGGAGAAAATAAAGCAATCAAAACTGTAAAGATCATAACAGTTTGCAACTGTGAAAAACTTAACAAAATGTTAATTGACCATGAAATTGCTAACTTTGGCATTTGAATATAAAATATTTATCCATACAAGCCATGAGGAAATGACAAAATGTATGTGCAGCATTTCAAAATGTCTGTGTGTCCTTTCTAGACATGTCTTATACTCTGAACTCCGTGGAAAGGAATTGTCCTCTTTTCAGAAGGATTTTCATTCTGTCTGGTTTTTCATTTCTATGTTACCCAGTCCCATAGAATATTTTTAGTTGTTGCTTTCTTTTGACATTTACATTTAGGTTATAAACTCCATCCTCATCTGAAAATCCAAACAGTCTAGCTACCACTGCCTGCATTAGGAAATAAAGACCTGAGTCTGGAGACTAGGGTTCAGAGACAAGACTCAAAATCCTGGCATGGTTGGTATGACTAGGTCAGGACCACAACCATAGAAGGTGGGAGTATTGGGCAGGGTACCAATAAAGGGATGTGGTCCTAGAGAAAGAAGACAAAGATCCTGACTTTAAGGTTGGGTATGAGAGTTGTTTAGGGCATTTGTTGGTTGCTTTGTGTTTATTGAACTCATATTCTCACAAATATTCCATGATGGTTGTATATTCAGCGGAACTAAAGTATGGAGCTCATGTGTAGAGTTTGATTATAAACAGAGAAAGAGAAGAATGGGGGCTCTCCACTGTAAAGGGAATGTGTCATCTTCTGAATTGTGGTGAAGGTAAATTTAATGGAGATATCACAGGCCTAAGGACTAAGAAGGAAATAAAAAGGGTCTGTGCTTAGAAGCCTCTATATCTACTAAAAGGGTCAGAAAAGAAAAGACAACTCTCAAAATTAAGCCCTGTCAAATATTCAAGGGTGAGGTGATTGATATTAGAATATTTTGTGACCTGTTTTCCAAGAACCATAACCAATCAACCAAACAAAAAACAAAAAAGCCATGGCTATGTTACATTAAAAATCTCTCCACATTTTGAATATTTAGGTAGCAATATACAACAAAGAATTTTATGTCCCTTGTTGATACTTGGAAGATTTCCCTACAGTTGTGTAGGAAATTGTTTTCTTTCTTTTACTCACTTTAGCCTTTTTAGGCTTTCTAAGCCAACTACAGTCATAAAGTACCTAATTCAAATGCTGTTTATCTCTTCAAAATCCAAAATGATTGCTTAGGCTTTAATAAGAAAAATCACAGAAAATAATGGAGAAAAGCATTTGGTTTTTCAGATTTATAATAACAGATTTTGACCTTGCAGACAACACATGCATTACAGAAAAAATAAAGAATATGAAGGAATATGTTGTGATTCAGCAAAAAATTACAAGCCACAATAAGAAACAGGAAGAGATGGCTCAGCCAAAGGAGCAAATAAAAAGTCCTGATGAGATACAGAATTTTAGACAACTAATCAATGATAGTCACATAAATCTGCTAAATCAATTCAAAGAAATAAAGGAAAATATGGCTAAAGATATAAAGGATATTAAGAGGACATTGGGTAAGCATAAAGAGCAATTTAAAAGCATGCAAAGAAAAGTAACATAGCTTATGGGAATGAAAGACACAATGGATGAGATTAAAAATACATTAGTGGGAAAAATTTTTAAAAATACATTAGTGACATATAACAGCAGATTTGAATTGCAGGAGGAAAGAATTAGTGAACTGGAGGACAGAGCATCTGAACTTGAAAAGACAGGAGAACTGAAAGAAAAAAGAATGGAAACAATGCAACAGGGTCTCAGGGAATTGCAAGACAATACAAAACATGCAAACACACACATTATAGGTGTCCCAGAAGGAGAAGAAAACAGAAAAGGAGCAGAAAGAATATTTTAGGAAATAATGGCTGAAAACCTCCCAACCCTTGTGAAAGACATAAATATCAATATCCAAACAGAATAAATCTAAATAGATCTACTCCAAGACACTTACTATTCAGAATGTCAAATGCTAAAGATAAAGAGAGGATTCTGAAAGCAGCAAGAGAAAAGTGAGGCATTGCATAGAAAGGAAGCTCAATAAGACTAAATGCCAATCTCTCATCAGAAACCATGGAGGCATGAAGGCAGTGGTATGATGTATTTCAGATTCTGAAAGAGAAAAAGTGCCAGCCAAGAATTCTGAATCTGGCAAAACTGTCTTTAAAAAATGAAAGTGAGCTTAAAGTCTTTAAAGACAAATAAAAACAGAGAGTTTGTTTACCAAAAGACCAGATATACAAGAGATACTAAAGGGAGTTCTGCAGCCTGAAAGGAAAAGACAAGAGTGAAAGACTTGGAGCAAGGTGTAGAAATGAAGATTATTAGTAAGAGCAACTAAAGAGTGAAAAGACAGACAATAGTTAAATATGACAATGTAAAGCCAAAGGATATAATGGATGAAGTTAGTAATGCTTCTACAGTAATAACATTGAATGTAAATGGCTTGAGCTCCCCAATCAAAATACATAGACTGACAGAATGCATAAAAATATGAGTCATCTATATGATGTCTAGAAGAGACTTACCCTAGACACAAGGGCAAAGTTTATAAAAAGATATTCCACACAAATAGTAATAAGACAGGTTTCAATAAATGTAAAAAAGATTGAAATTATACAAAACACTCTCTCTGATCATAATGAAATGAAGCTGGAAATAATAACAGGCAGTAAAAGGGAAAATTCACAAATATCTGGAGATTAAACAACACACTCTAAATAATCAGTGGGTCAAAAAAGAGAGAAGATGCAAATAAATAACATCAGAATGAGAAGGGGGACATTACCACTGACCCCACAGAAATAAAAGAGAGCATAAGAAGATACTATGAGGGGCCGGCCGCATAGCCCAGTGAATAAGGGAGCTGGTGTACCACATGGGAGGCCCTGGGTTCGGTTCCCGGGGACCTCTCCTAGAGGGCAGACTGCCTTGAGAAGGGCAAGCCGCCATGGGTGGGCAGAGCTGCCGTGGGCAGGGCAAAAAGCTGCCATGGACAGGGCAAAGCCGCCATGGGCAGGGCAGGTTGCCTGTGAACGGAGAGCAGCCAGCCACCCATGAACTGAAGTAGAACCGGCCGTGAATGGAAGCAGAAGCCGCCCACAAGCGGGGCAAAGCTGCCTGCGCGGTGACTGGTCTCGGTGTGTCGCGGTGGTGGGGGGGGAGACAAAAGCAGACAGAGAGGAACACAAGAATGGACACACAGCAAGAGCAAGCAGAAAAGGGGGGGATATGTAATAAATAAAAAATAAATCTTTGAAAAAAAAAAGAAGATACTATGAGCATCTATATGCCAAAAAATAGACAATGTGAATGAAATGGAAAATTCCTAGAAACATGAGAACAGCCTGCACTTACCCTAGAAGAAACAGAAGACCTCAAGAAACAATCACAAGTAATGTGATTGAAACACTCATCAAAAACCTCCCAAAAATGAAAAGCCCAGGACCAGATCAAAGAAGATTTAATAACCATCTTGCACAAACTCTTCCAAAAATTGAACAGGTGGGAACTCTACCAAACTGAAATGCCAACATCACCCTAAAGCCAAAGCCAGACAAAGATACTATTAACAAAAGAAAATTACAGACCAATTTCTCTAATGAATATCAAAAGTCCTCAACAAAATACTTGCTAACTAAATCCAAAAGCACATTAAAAGAATTATACAGCACGATCAAGTGGGTTTTATCCCAGATATGCAAGGATGCTTCAATACAAGAAAATAAATTAGTGTCATATATTACATTAATAAATTGAAGAAGAAAAATCACAAGATCATCTCAGTTGATGCAGAAAAGTCTTTTGACAAAATACAGCATCCTTTCTTGATAAGATAACTCTGAAAGATGGTAACAGAAGGAAACTTTCTCAATACAGTAAAGTGCATAACCAAAAAACCCACAGCTAATGTTGTGCTCAGTGGTGAAAGACTGAAAGTTTTCCCACTGAGATAAGGAACAAGATAAGGATGCCCACTGCCAGCACTGTTATTCAGTATTGTGCTAGAAGCTCTGGCTAACGAAATCAGGCAAGAAAAAGAAATAATAGGCACCCAAATAGCAAAGGAAGAAGTAAAACTTTCGGGGAAGTGGCTGTGGCTCAATTGGTTGAGCTCCCATTTACCATATGAGAGGCCCTGGGTTTGATTCCTGGGGCCTCCTGGTGAAGGCAAGCTGGCCCGCATAGTGACGTGAGCTGGTGCAGCAAAATGACCCAACAAAGGGAGACAAGCAGACACAGAAAAATGCATAGCAAATGGACCTAGTAAGCACAAGCAGTGGGGCGGTGGGGTGGTGGGGTAAATAACATAAATAAATAAATATTTAAAAAATAAAACTTTCGTTATTTGCTGATATGATCCTATACCTAGAAAATTACCAAAAAAATCCACAACAAAGCTATTAGAACTAATAGAAGAGTTTAGCAAAGTGGTAGGATACAAGATTAATATGCAAAAATCAGTAGCCTCTCTATACACTACTAATGAACAATCTGAAGAGGAATTCATTTTAAAAATTCCATTTAAACTAGCAACAAAAAGCAACAAAAAGAATAAAATATTTAGAAATAAACTTAACCAAGGACATAATAGACCTTGTTCAGAAAACTACAAAACATTGCTAAAATAAACCAAAAGAGACCTAAATAAATGGAAGGACATTCTGTTACTGGTTTGGAAGACTAAATATCATTAAAATGTTAATTCTACCTGTAATGTTTTGAGAGTTTTATCTAATTATGAATTCCAAAAATATAAATTGAATCATGCTTGTAAATTGATCTGTTCTTCTGGGCATGATTGGTTTATGATTGGTGCGTTAACTGTCTCATCCATGGGACATTGAGCCCCACCCCTCGGTGGGTGTGGTCTCATGTATAAAAGGCAAGACAAAAGACAGATTGGAGAAGCAGATTTTTGAGAAGCAGTTCTGATGTTGGAGAGGAGCGCTCCAGGAGAAGACAAGTGAGCC
>PVKH010042921.1:0-10772 GCA_004027955.1 Chaetophractus vellerosus | reverse complement strand
GCCTGTGGATACATCCCCACCTCTAATAGGATAGGAGGGGTATGGTGCCTCCACAGCCTCTCCAGGCAATGGCAGGTACTCTCAGCCTACAGGGACTGAACTGTTGGGTGCCCACAGATCCACCACCACCACCCAATAGGATAGAAGGGGGCTGGTTTTCCTCAGCCTCTCCAGGCAATGGCAGGCACTTTCGGCCTACAAGGGACTGAACTGTTGGGCATCAGTGGTTCTGTTCCCATCCCCTAAAGGGCAGAAGGGACAGTACTCCCTCAGCCTCTCAGGGCAACTGCAGGTGTATTTGGCCCACACGTATTACATTATTGGGCACTCCAGAGGGCCCATCCCCACCCTCAGCAGGTGGGGGCCAGTGCTACGTAGGTCTACCTGGGCAACTGCAGTCATTTTGGACCCAAGCAGCATAGATTTCTGCCCACACCTACAGCTCCTGCCCCACCTCAGGTATGGAAGAAAGGGGTGTGAAGCTTCATCAGTCTCCTGGGCAAGTACAGACAATCTTGTCCTGCACAACTTGGATTATTACACATGGCTGTGGCCCTGTCCCTACACCTGGGAGAGGAAAATGGTGGGAGAAGCATCATCAATTCCTGGGGCAAAGTATTTCAGCCTCCACAGCTTACAGCACCAAATACATCCTCAGCTCCTACTATACAACCAGCAAGGGAGAAAAGGCAAGAAAGCCCTAAACTAAAGAGAGAAACTACACCCAGAATAAACACATCTAGTAACCCAGATGCCAAGACACCAAGAAAAAATTACAAGAAACAGATTTGTTTGAACATCTATGATTAATTGTCTCAACTCCTTTATGTCATCTGGAGGCTTATCTTGTTCCTTTAACTGGGCCATCTGCACCTAACCAGGATGCCCTAAGATTCATAAGGCAAACACTGGGAAAACTGCAAAATACCAGAAATCTGTTGGCTTTTATAAAGGGTATTTATTTGGGGTAGAAGTTTACAGTTACCAGGCCATAAAGCATAAGTTACTTCCCTCACCAAAGTCTATTGCCACATGTTGGAGCAAGATGGCTGTGGACGTTCAGCCTTCCTCTTCCTCTTAAGGCTCTGTGGTCCCAGCTTCTTCCAATATCAGGTGTAGGCCATCAGGCTCTCTAGGCTTTGTCTCTCTCCCCGGGGCTCAATTCTCTCCAGGCTCAGGCTTACGTCTCTCCGCAAGGTGAGCTGTAGACTATCAGGTGAATGGCTCGTCTCTCTTCCCAGCAGCCCACTCAATGGGAGAAAATATTTGGAAACCACATATCTGATAAGGGTTTGATTTCCATTCTATATAAAGAGATCATGCGATTCAACAATAAAAGAGCAAGCAATCTCATTTTAAAATGGGCAAAAGATTTAAATAGACATTTCTCCAAAGAGGAAATACAAATGGCCAAAAAGCACATGAAAAAATGTTTCATATCACTAGTTATTAGGGAAATGCAAATCAAAACGACTATGAGATATCATCTCACACCACATAGATGGCCGTTATTAAAAAAAAAACAGAAAACAGTGAGTGCTGAAGAGGATGTGGAGAAATAGGAACACTCCTTCACTGTTGGTAGGATTGTAAAATGATGCAGCCTCTGTGGAAGACAGTTTGGCAGTTCCGCAGGAAGTTAATTACAGAACTGCTATATGATCCAGCAATTCCTCTACTAGGAATATATCCACAAGAACTGAAAACTGTGACACGAACAGACATTTGCATACTAATGTTCATAGCAGCATTATTCACAATTGCCAAAAGATGGAAACGACCCAAGTGTCCATCAACCAATGAATGGATAAACAAAATGTGGTATATATACATACGATGGAATACTATGCTGCTGTAAGAAGAAATGAAATTGGGATACATATGATAACATGGATGAATCTTGAAGACATTATGCTAAGTGAAGTAAGCCAGACACAAAAGAACAAATATTGCATGGTCTCATTAATACGAACTAAATACAAAGAATAAACGCATGGAGTTAAAACCTAGAGTATAGGTTATTAGGAGATAAGAGGAGGGGTGAGAAGAACTACTGATGCTTAATGTATGTAGAAGTTTTAATTAACTTGACTGTAAAAGTATGTAGAGATGATGGGAACACATTATAGTAAGTACTAACTTGTTCATAAATGGGATTGTGGTGAAAAAGGTAGTCTAAGGACATAAATGTCAATTGAAAGAAAGAGAATTAATCTAGAACTGAATAACACAGTGAACTCAGAGGTGGGTGAGGATTGTGGTTGATGTTACAGATCTATTAGAGTCCTGGCCAGAGTGGATGTACATCACTATTGTAGGGCAGTAGGAATGTGAAGAAGTATAGCAAAAAATACAATTGGTGAAGAAATATAGTAAAAAATACAATTGGTGTATTTACAGCAATACTGTAATATTCTTGCATCAATGCCAAAAATGTACTGTATTGATAATGGGGGAGGGTATGGGAAAAGTGCCAAATGTATACTATGGACCATAGTTGGTGGTAACAGTCTGCTGATATTATTTCATAATCTGTAACAAAGATTATGGTGTATTTGTGAAGGGGTGTTGTATGGGAATTCTACACATGTGCATGAGTGTTTTGGAAGTTCACAACTTGTGTAATAAAAATATATTTTTAAAAAATAGGGTGGGTTGGGGGGAAATATACCAAATGTAAGATATAGACTATAGTTAATAGTAATATTTTGACAATGCTTTTGCATAGTTTGTAACAAATACTTCACAACAATGCAAGAGGTTGGTGAAAGGGTGATGTATGGGACCCCTGTATGATGTTATGCATGTTTATTTTGTAAGATCACAACTTTTACTATATACTTATTGTTTATGTATGTTCATGTATGTATGATATGCTTCAATAAAAATATATTTTAAAAAAGATGAGTAATAAACAAGGAAAAAACTATGACAAGACAAAGCATTAATGCTCCTAAAATACAGAAAAGCTATCTACAAATTGACATAAAAAAGACAATGTAATTTAAAATTATCAGACATTCACAAGCATATGAAAAATGTTTGTCTCACTGGTAATTAAAGAAGCACATATAAAAACAACAATAACATTTTTTTACTGTCAGAATTTTTTAAAAATAATACTATTGATGAAACATTTACAGCCCTTTAGAATGGTATTTAAGAATTAGCTATGAATATTCTAAATCTACATGTATTTTGACCCAGCAATTCCACTTCTAGGAATTTGTCCTACAGAAAAACTTTGTACACATTTACATAAGGTATATGTACAAGGGTGTCCATCAAAATGTTTGGGATAGTAAAAAAATTGGAAATAACCTAAATGTTCATCCAAAGGGTTGGGTATAAAATTATAGTGTATCCCTACAATGGATTATGTAGTCCTTTAAAGAATAAGATAGGCTTATATGACATAATCTGGAACAATGTTTAAGATAAACTGTTAATTTTTTAAAGATAATATAGAATAGTATGGGCTAAATGATCAAAATTTTATTAATTGCAAAATACACAAATATTCATAGATACAAAGAAAATAGTCTAAAAGGATATTTTCCAAATGTTAACACAGATATTTCCAGAGAGTGACAATATAAGAGGTTTGCTGTACTTTATACTTCTCACATTTGTCACCTAATTTTTTACCACATTAAAAAATTTGCCATTAGAATATAATCTTTATTAAAGAAATTATTGGAAAAGATCACAATCTTGTGATTTTTCCAATCTTTTCAATCACAAATACACAATTCTTAATTTAAAATAAAAATTTTAATAAATTCCTTATAACTGGAAGCATTTCAGTATAGACAAAACAATCATTTGGCACACAGATACTACAAAGAAGATTAAGTACCAGATAGTGTTTAGCTAGATGTTCTGCATTATTGCCTTTCAATACTTTTAGCATAAAGCTCTTACCAATAAAATTGGAAAATTTCTGGGTGTCCTTCAAAGCCCTCATACAGTCTTTAACATTTACCATATTGTCATCTGGAAGGAAAAGAGAGACAAGAACTGCTGGACAAGGTAATGTTAAAAGACTTTAGTTACAAAATCAGCACGTAACTTTTATACATTTCTTGAACACTTTATTACAATGTCTTTTGGATTCATTATGCCTTGCAACAACTCGACAAGGTTGTAGATATATTAGTGTTAATTCTACCTGTAAGGGAACTAAAGCACCACAAAATTTACAAGGTCCAGTAACTTCACTCAGCCAAACATGGCAAAGCCAGGATGATTACTCACAGAGCACAAATTCCCAAGCTATTCTTCAATCACTAAAATAAGATATGTGAGCATAAAGGATTTTCTTTGATGCATTCTAACAAGTCTACTTCCTACAATATTTACAACTGTTTGTTCTCATAATTACAAAGGAGCAAATTTTAAAAGTTAAGGCTCCTTTTCAATATAATATTTACAGTAGCAAAAGAAAATACCAATACAGATATTTGCCCAGATAGACTTTGCATACCTTCATTATAAGTACTCCAACCAATACAAACAAACAAAAGAAAAACAGAAAAAAAAAAAACAGAAAATGATAGTAGTACTTAATGCTTACCAAAAACAAAATCTGATTGAAGAATTTTCTCTGCCTCTTCTTTAGGTGACCTAATCCCCATATTTCTTAGGAAGCCTTCCAAGTTCTTCCCAGCTATCATGTCACCTTCAAGCAAACTGAGGGCAAAAACAACCTTCTGTAACTCTAGAAATAGGCAGAAATAGGTTATTGGGTTATTGAACTAACCTCTGATTTTAAAAACAACAGTAGCCATCACTAACAACTTGGAAGCTCATGGTTTAGTACCACATCCTGAGTTGAAGTTTAAGAAATCTCAGCAAGAAATTCAAGGCTCAGGGAATTCTATGGCCATTAGTACAATATGTAGTGACTTCCTGTTCTATTATGTTTTCTCTGATGCTAGCATAAAATTGGAATGACCAAAATGATATATATGGCTGTCTTAATTTCAGATCTCAGCTTCCATGGTTTTCCTCTTAAAGCTGTTTTCCCTTCCATCTTTCCCCTACATGTCCCTTTTAGTCCAAGCAGACAATAGTTTTGTTCATATAGCTCTCTCAAAAAGTTCATTGGTTTAGCATGCAAGAAGTAGGGGTCCAAGCCATCAGACAGTAAGACTGTCCACAAGTCTTTCCTAGATAACTGTATTTTCAATCTTGATTTACAAGTTCTAAGTTTAGTTAAGTCCTCAAATGGGGTATTATCGTCTGAGGGTTTGACTTCCAGAGGCTTGGAATTTCCAGAGTCAGTTTCTGTTTTCTTTGTGCCCAAAAATTTAGTTCTTAGCTTATCTATTTCATCTAGCATTTTGCTATAAGCTGCAAGGAGAAGTGAAACCACATTCTCCAAGTTTACTTTGGAAAGCTCTTCAGCTAAATGCCCAGGCTCACCATTTTCAAATTCTGCCTTCCATAAAACAGATTAGTTAATCTTGCTAAGTTCTCTGGGGCTTTAAAACACAGATCACCTTCCCTCCAATTTCCAATAAGAGTTTCATCATTTACATCCAAGGCCTCATAAAATGTCTTTTTTAGCACCCATATTACTAGCAGAAGTCTCTTCAAAGCAATCTAGGCCTTTTCTATCAAGCATCTCACAATTATTTCCTTCTAAGACCTTATCAAAAATAACTTTTGGCTCCATATTACTACCTACAGTCTCTTCAAAGCAATCTAAGCCTTTTCCATCAAGCATCTCACACTTCCTCCAAAAAATACCCCTTACCCATTTATAAAACTGTTCCAGCATTTTTGTAATTGCAAAAGCACGACCCCACTCCTGGTACCAAATTTTGTATTACTCAGCCAAAGGGGTGCTGATGCAAAATACCAGAGATCCATTGGTTTTTATAAAGGGAATTTACTTGGGGTAGAGTAAATTACTTCCTTCACCAAATTTTGTTGCCACATATTGGAGCAAGATGGCTGCCAGTCTCTGTGAGGGTTTAGCCTTCCTATTCAGGCTCTGTGGTGCCAGCTTCTTCTGGTCTCAGCTGTAGGCTGGTATAGGGCTTTGTCTCTCTCCCCAGAGCTCAATTCTTTCTGGGTTCAGCTACTCCATTCTCTCCGCAAGGTCAGCTGTAGACTATCAGACTCTCTCTTCCTGGGGCCTCTGCCATGTCCATGGAGCCGTCTCTATTCCTCTGTGTTCTTCTCCTGTGTGTTTACTTCCCAGAGCTCCAGCATCAAAACTCCCACTCTCTCCTCTGCAATGCCATTTCTTCTGTGAGTCCCCACCCACTAAGAGGGCAGGGACTCAATGTCCTATTGATGCGGCCAATCAAAGCCCTAATCATAATTTAATCAAGTAAAAGTGAAACCTCTGAATTTAATACAATCTAATATGCCCAGAGGAACAGACCAGTTTACAAACACAATCTAATATCTACTTTTTAAATTCATAAACAATATCAAACTGCTACAGCATATAATAAGTTCTCAACAAACATTATATTATTAATAGCAGTAAAATTATGACCATTTATATTATTAAAGCCAACAGGAACTAGTTGGACAAAGTAATCACAGCTTCTTTGTATCTTAGATTCTGCCTCACTTCCTGTTTCTCTGCCACCACTGGGAGGGACCTGAAATCCTGTCTTGTCTTCACTTAAACTTCGTTCTCTTTAAAAACACTGTTTCCTTGCACAACCGTCCTGTGTGGAGTCTGCTCATTTTCCCAAGCTTCACATACCACAGAGCCAGGAAGCAGAACAGCATTCTTCCAGATTTCTGCTGCTACTGTCAGGCCATTTTAGTCCCATCTTTGATGAAACCCCAAACGTCAGCTTAGAGGCTCAGATCTGTCATTCAACTATTCCACCCTCCTGACACAATCATCTACTATTTCTGATCATTCCTTCACATTCTGAGGATTTTGGCACCTTGATCACAAACTTCCCCTTACACTATATCCCATTATCATCCAATGATGATCCTACCCTCAGAGTACCTTGACCTTTTAACTCCAAAAAGCCTTTACTTCCTTTCAAAACTCATCCACATTGATGGCTACTCTTAATCCTCATAATTACCTAGAATTGTTTGCCCTACCTCTAAAATCTTACTATAAAATCAAACTCTGACCACAATCCCTTATAACTGAGGCAGGTTAGTTTAAGAAACAGGAAAGGCCACTGGTCTGAACATAGCCATGAGACATCACCCGGAAACCTCCTGAGGGAAGGCAGCTGATTGAGAACAAAGCCATTACAGCGAAAAGCCCACTAAAGACCCTGGTCACAAGGTCCCATTTGAAATGCCCAGGCACAAAAGAAGTCCCAGATAACTCCAAACAGAAAGGCCTCCCCATTGGTTCCATGAAAGCTGACAAGTGAAGGTAGAAAGGCAACCAATAAGGACAGCAAATATCTGAAATCCCTCCTTAATATGGGGAAAGGGAAGGAGGAAAAGCTGTAAAAAGGCCTACCCCAGGGCCCCACACACACGTCTCACCAAGTAGGATGCCCGCACATGTGTCTGGGATGTGTACTATCTATTCTCATTTCTTAATAAACCCTTTACTCCCTTTGCCTACTCTATAGTATGTCCTTAAATTCCTTTGTGCAACATAGCCAAGAAACCCAGAGCATTCTGCTAACACAACTATATCTGTATATAAAACTTTATTTACTCTATGCCTACTCTCTTGGCTCCTCCAGTTCTCCAACAAATAGTCCTGGCACAATGAACTATTCCATTTAGTCATGGAGGGAACATTATGAAAGTCAACTTCCAGTGCCAGCCTACCTTGCTAGCAGGCTCTTCTAAAGATAGCAGTCTGTGGATTGTGGGAAGATGGTGAAAGATTAACAGGCAGAGCTGAATGCTCTCACAAAAACAATGGAGAAAGAGCTAAAAGCTGTCCAAGGGATCTGCTCTGGGGGTCAGCAGACCAGGACAGTGCTATACAACTCCAAGGAAGGTGAGGGACACAGGGATGAAGAAGAAGACATGACAAACTTGAGTTACCAAACCCCTGTGGTGGCTGGGAAGGGCTACCCTACCCCAGTCCCAAGATATTAAGCTGGAGTAAAGCCCCTGGCCCACTGCAGCCAACTGAGAGGGGAGCAGACACCTTCCTCCCTGTCAGGTGTTACAAGGAAAAAGGAAGGGTAGGTCAGGGAGCTTTACTTCAGTGAATTTGGCCAGCAGAGCCCACTTTGAATCTCTGATCTAGAGATTCAATACAGGTACACAGGAAAACCCAGACTGAAACACCTCCATGGAAAGGTGCATTGACTAGTGCCATGTGCTGACCAGTCTGGAAATTGCATGGAAAAAAATTGTGCTCTCTGTATCCAGCCCCTGGGAGAAAATCTGTGCACCACAAGTGAGTCCCTGCACCAATTTTGAAAATTTAAGTTGGGCAATTTTAAAGACTGAGAATAAGTTGAACCAAATATCAAAGAAGAGCTGTGAGAAAAAAAAAAACAGTAGGCAAGAGAGAGAAATTAGTCATCAGAGTAAATTCAGCAACATATTCAGATGCCTAGACATCAGCAAAAATTTACAAGCCATACTAGGAAACAGGAAGAGATGGCCCAGCCAAAAGAACAAACCAAATATCCTGAAGAGATACAGGATTTAATTCAATTAATCAGTGATAATCACACAACTCTCCTAAATCACTTCAAAGAATTTAAAGAAAATATGACAAGGGAAGTAGATGTGGCTCAAATGATTGGGCTCCCATCTACCATATGGGCAGTTCTGGGTTCGATTTGTGGGGCGTCCTGGTGAAGGCGAGCTGGCCTGCATGGAGAAATGGTGCAACAAAAAGAGAAAAAGAGGAGAGACAATGAGAGATACAACAAAATAGGGAGCTGAGGTGGCTCAAGCGATTGAGTGCCTCTCTCCCACATCAGAGATCCCAGGATTGTTTCCCAGTGCCTCCTAAAGAGAAGACGAGAAGAGAAGACAAGCAGACACAAAGGGCACACAGTGAATGGACAGAGAGCAGACAGCGAGTGCAAAAACAACAAGGGTGGGGGGGAATAAATTTTTAAAAAGAACACTATTTTTTTTAAAAAAAAGACTACTAAGACTTTTTTAAAAAAAAGAACATTATTTTTAAAAAAACTACAAAGACTTTAAAAAAAAAAGAAAATATGACTAAAGAAATAAAGGATATTAAGAAGACACTGGGAGAGTATAAGGAACAATGTGAAAGCCTGCAAATAAGAGTACAGACCTTATGGGAATGAAAGACACGATGGATGAGATTAAAAATACATTAGAGGCAAATAAGAGCAAATTTGAATTGCTTGAAGACAGAAGTAGTGATTCTAAAGACAGAATATTTGAACTGGAAAAGACAGAACAGAAAAAGAGAATGGAAAAAATGGAACAGAGTCTCAGGGAATTGAATGACAATGTGAAACACACAAACATTCTCATTATCAGTGTCCCAGAAGGAGAAGAGAATGGAAAGGGGCAGAAAGAATATTTGAGGAAATCATGACCAAAACCTTCCCAACCCTTATGAAGGATGTAAATATCAAAATCCAAGAAGGACAACACACCCCAAACAGAATAAACCCGAATAGACCTTCCCTGAGACACCTACTTTTCAGAATGACAAATATCAGAGATAAAGAGAGGATTCTGAAAGCAGCAAGAGAAAAGCAAAGCATCACATACAAGGGAAAGTCAATAAGATTAAGTGCCAACCTCTTATCAGAAACTATGGAGGAGAGAAGACAGTGATATGATGTATTTAAGGAGCTGAAAGAGAAAAATTACCAGCCAAAAAATTCTGTATCCAGCAAAGCTTTCCTTCAAAAATGAGGGTGAGTTCAAAGTCTTCACAAACAAAAACTGATAGAATATGTTACCAAAGACAAGACTTGCAAGAGATACTAAAGGGGGTGCTGCAGCCTGACAGGGAAAAACAAGGGCAAGAGATTTGGAGAAGAGTTTAGAAATGAAGTATTAGGAAGGATAAGCAGACAGACAATAGAAAGATATGACAACACAGTCGAAGGACAAAATGGATGAAGTAAGTAACGCCTTTACAGTAATAACACTGAATGTTAATGGATTGAACTCCCCAATCAAAAGACATAGACTGATAGAATGGATTAAAAAAACATAAGCCATCTATATGTTATCTACAAAAGACCCACCTCAGATGTAAGGACACAACCAGGTTAAAAGTGAAAGATTGGAAAAAGGTATTCTATGCAAATAGTAACCAAAAAAGAGCTGGAGTAGACCAGATAAATGTAAAATAACAACATTATAGTATATGAACAATAATTACTCAGTGTAACTAGAAAATCGTTCCTGTGATCAGTATTCTGTAATTTTTTAAAGATTTATTTTTATTTATTATACACCCCCCCTTTCTGCTTGTTCTTGCTGTGTTCATTTTTGCATTCTTCTGTGTCTGCTTGTCTCCCCCCACTACGGCGACCCACCGAGTCAGCTCACCGCGCAGCGACCTGCCCTTCCCGTGGGGGATTGCCCTGCCCGCGGCGGCTTGCCTGCTCGAGGCGGTCTGCCTGCTGGAGGAGGCCCCAGGAACCGAACCCGGGGCCTCCCATGTGGTAAACCAGAGCCCTACCAATTGAGCCACAGATGGTTCCCTGTAATTTTTTTTCATGTGAAATAAACACTTGCTTTTAACTGAGGACTGGAGAAGAGATATATTTTCGGATATTTCATTTTTCTTTAACTCTTTCTCATTTATACTTTTTAATTGAAATAAACTATCTGGATCAATAATGATTTAG
>PVKH010042920.1:0-10771 GCA_004027955.1 Chaetophractus vellerosus | reverse complement strand
TTTTATGAAACCAACACCACCCTAATATCAAAGCCACATAAAGACACTACAAGAAAAGAAAATCACAGACCAATATCTCTAATGAACATAGATGCAAAAATTCTCAACAAAATACTTACAAATAGAATCCAACAGCATATAAAAGGCTTATACATCACAACCAAGTGGGATTAATTCCTGGTACGCAAGGCCGGTTCAACATGAGAAAATCAATCAACATAATATAACACATTAACAAACTGAAGAGAAAAAAAACACATGATCATCTCTATCGATGCAGAAAAGGAATTGACAAAATCCAGCTGCCTTTCTTGATAAAAACACTTCAAAAAAATATAAAAAATAAATAAAAATAAATAAATAAATAAAAAACACTTCAAAAAATAGAAATAGAAGGAAAATTCCTCAATATGATAAAAGGCATAAATGAAAAACCCACAGCCAACATAATACTCAATGGGGAAAGGTTGAAAGTTTTCCCTCTACGGTTGGGAAAAAGACAAGGATGCCCACTAGCACCATTTGTGTTGGGAAAAAATTCAGTGTGTATTGGTCAAACTTAAAAGTAAAACATCATGCAGGAAACTTTGTTAATCTGCAAACCAATGCCTTGCTAGTCAACACTTTTCATAATTTAGGAGTAATGATGAGAACTAGAACAGTGGGCACATTGGGGGATGTTTTGCAACAAATAAGAACAGATAGGGTACATTCTGGGGAGTATTGTGTTCCCTTCTGGGAAGGCTGGCCATTTTCTCAGGGACTGGCACATAAACTCTGGAATGTACTGCCCAGGAAGTGTTGTGTTCCTTCCTGAGGAGGCTGGCCACTTCCTTGGGAATTGTCACAGTACTCACAAGTTGGCATTCATAGCATCGAGTTCATTGATTATGAGCGCAATAAAAGGGACAGTCCCTGGTCAGGCCAGTTGAAGTCCCACTCTGGGAGAGGGTGCTCTGTACAGGCATTTTTAATCAAGACTCTATTCTATTTTTTTCCTCTATTTTGTTGCTTGTTTCATTTTTTCTATTCTACCTTTTTTTATGATTATTCCTTTGTACTTTTTTATTTTTCACTCGTATTATTTATTTTCCTAGCTCTTGTATGGTTCTTCTTCTACCTTTTAAAAATTATTATTACTATTATTCTTTTTTTCTCTTGTCTCTTTCCTTTTCTCCGGTCCTAATTTTTTTTTTTTTTTTTTGAGGGAACACCGACAACTGCAAGGATATAGAATAAGAGGAGCTAAGTGTCAAAAAGGAACCTTACCACACACAAAAAAAACAACAAAATAAAACCCTAGAGTGGAAAGAGAAGTTAACCAGCCAAAAAAAGCCCATCAAGGTAAACAGATGCCTAGACACCAACAAAAAATTAAAAGGCATCCTAAGAAACAGGAAGACATGGCCCAGTCTAATGAACAAACTAAAAAAACAGGAAGAGATACAGAACATGGAACAACTAATCAGGGATGTCCAAAGAAATATCATAAATCAACCTAACTGAGTGAAGGAAGAGATAAAGGATATTAAGAACACACTGGGGGAAAAAGCAGATATGGACCTAGCAGCTGGGCTCCCACCTACCACATGGGAGATCCTTGGTTCAGTTCCTGGTGCCTCCTAAAGAAGACAAGCAAGACAGCAAGCTGACGCAATGGGCAAGCACAACAAGCTGACGCAACAAGATGACGCAGTGAGATGACACAACCAAGAGACACAGAGAGGAAAGACAATAAGAAATACAACAAACAGGGAGCAGAGGTGATTCAAGCGAATTAGGCGCCTCCCTCCCACATGCAGGAAAGAAGATGATTGGAAATATTAACTAAAAAATTAAAGAGAGAAATAAAAACAAGGTATGACATACATAAACCTAAAGAAAATATGGCTAATGTAAGTAATTCCTTGACAGGAATAACACTGAATGATAATGGATTAAACTGTCCAATCAAGAGAAACAGGCACAATGGATAAGGAAATAATATCTATCTATATGCTGTCTACAAGAAACTCACTTTAGACCTAGGGAAGCAAGGAAGTTGAAAGTGTACTGTTGGAAAACAATTTTACATGCAAAAGGTAACAAAAAAGGGCAGGAGTAACTATACTAATATCAGACAAAACAGACTTTACATGCAAAACTATTGTAAGAGACAAAGAAGGACAATATATATTAATGAAAGGGGTAATCTATCAGGAAGAAAGAACAATCATAAACATTTATGCACCTAACCAGGGTGCCTAAAAATACATGAGACAAACACTGGAAAAATTAAGTGGAGAAATAGATGTCTCTAAAATTATAGTGGGGGACTTTAATATACCATTATCACCATTAGACAATACATCTCAACAGAGGATCAATAAAGAAACAGAGACCTTGAATTAATACATTAGAGGATCTAGACCTGATGGATCCTCTAATGTACTATATGAAACATTACACCCAAATACAGCAGTATATACATACTTCTCAAGCACACATGAATCATTCTCCATAATAGACTACATGCTAGACCACAGAACAATTCTCAACGAATTCAGAGAGACTGAAATTATAAAAAGTAGTTTCTCTGACCACAATGGAATGAAGCTGGAAATCAGTAAGGGGCAGAGAACAATGATATGGAAGTTAAACAACACACTCTTAGACAACCATGGGTCAAGGAGGAAATTGCAAAAGAAATAAGTAACTACCTTGAAATGAATGAAAATGACAAAACAACATATCAAAATCTATGGGATGCAGCAAAAGCAGTGCTGAGATGGAACTTCATAGCTATAAATGTCTATATTAAAAAAGGAAATAGAGCTGAAATCAAAAACCTAAACTGCACACCTGGGGGAATTAGAAAAAGAACAACAAACTAATCCCAAAGCAAGTAGAAAGAAGGAAATAAAGATTAGAGCAGAGCTAAATGAAATTGATAACAAGAAAGCACTAGAAAAATTTAACAAAACCAAAAGCTGGTTCATTGAAAAGATTAATAAAATTGACAAACCCTTAGCTAGACTACTGTGGCAGTTTGACATAGTTTATGAATTCCAAAAATAGATATTGGATTATGTTTGTAAACTGGTCTGTCCCTCCAGGCATATTAGATTATTTTGGACTCAGAGGTTTCACTTTTACTTAATTAAATAATGATTAAGGCTTTGATTGGGCTACGTTAGTAGGTTGCTGTATCCCTGCCCCCTTGGTAGGTGGGGACTCACAGAGAAACTGCACTACAGGGGGCCAGCTGTTGCCCAGTGGATAGGGCACCAGTTCACCACATGGGAGGCCCTGGGTTCGGTTCCCGGGGACCTCTCCGAGCAGGGCAGACCGCCTTGAGAGGGCAAGCCGCCATGGGCAGGACAGAGCCACTGTGGACAGGGCAAAAAGCCGCCACGGGCAGGGCAAAGCTGCCACGGGCAGAGCAGGTCGCCCACGAGCAGAGCAGAGCCGCCCGCAAAACGGGGCAAGCCACCCGCGAATGGGCAAGGCCGCCGCTCACTGGAGAGCTGACTCGGCACGTCACCGCAGAGGGGGGAGACAAAGCGGACACAGAAGAACGCAAGAATGAACACAGCAAGAACAAGTGGGGGGGGGGGGATATGTAACCAAAAAAAAGAAAGAAACTGCACTACAGAGAAGGGAGTTTGGAATTTTGGGCTGGAGCCCGGGAAGTAAGTACACAGAGGTGCAGAGCAGCTGAGTCCGGAGTGAATCAAGCCCTGGCAAGAGAGACAGAACCAGTCGCCTCATAGTCTACAGTTGGCCTTGTGGAGGGAGCAGGACAGCTGAGCCCAGAAAGAAACAAGCCCTGGGAAGAGAGGAACCCAGAAAATCTGAACTCCTGGCAGACGTCGGCAGCCATCTTGCTCCAACACATGGCAAAAGACTTTGGTGAGGAAAGTAACTTATGCTTTATGGCCTGTTAGCTGTAAGCTTCCATCCCAAATAAACACCCTTTATAAAAGCCAACCGATATCTGGTATTTTGCATCTGCACCCCTTTGGCTGACTAACACAACTACAAAAGAAAAAAGAGAGAAGATGCAAATACATAAAATAAGAAACAAGGAAGGGAATATCACCACTGACCCCACAGAAAAAAAGAGTGTCATAAGAGGACACTTTGAAAAATTGCATGCCAACAAAATGGATAACTTAGATGAAATGGACAAATTCCTAGAAACACACAAGCAACCTACATTAACAAAAGAAGAGACTGATGAACTCAACAGACCAATCAAAAGTAACATGATAGAATTAGTCATCAAAAACCTCCCAATTAAGATAGCTTCACAGGTAAATTCTACCAAACATTCCAAAAAGAACTAACACCAATCCTGCTTAAATTCTTCTAAGAAATAGAAGTGGAGGGAACATTGCCTAACTCATTCTATGATGCCAACATCACCCTAATACCAAAGCCATACAAAGACACCACAAGAAAGGAAAACCATAAGCCAATCTCGCTAATGAATCTAGATGCTAAAATCCTGAACAAAATACTTGCTAATCGTATTCAACAACACATCAAACGACTTATACACCATGACCAAGTGGGTTTCATCCCTAGTATACAAGGATGGTTCAACCTAAGAAAATCAATATAATATACCACATTAACAGATTGAAAGAAAAAAATCACATGTTCATCTCTATTGGTGCAGAAAAAGCATTCAACAAAATACAGCACATTTTCTGGATAAAAAACACTTCAAAAGATAGGAATAGAAGGAAACTTCCTAAACATGATAAAAGGTATATATGAAAAACAGACAGCAAACATCATATTCAATGATTAAATGCTAAAAGCTATCCCTCTAAGATCTGTAACAGAAAAGGATGCCCACTGTCACTGCTCTTATTGGTGTGTTAGAAGTACTTGCTCAAGCACTTAGGCAAGAAAAAGATATAAAAGGCATCCAAATTGGAAAGGAAGAAGTAAAAATTTCACTATTTGCAGATGACATGATCCTATATATAGAAAGCCCTGAGGGAGAGAAGCCTCCGGATGTTGACGAACCCAAGAAAGAGAAAAGCCACAGATATAGCAGTTCAAAGCTGAGGCAGCAGCTGGAGAAAAGGGGAAACATGAGTAGGTCTCACCATGTGCCTGATTACCCACAGCTAAGCTCAGGGACAAAGTGAGCCTGAAGGAGAAGGCAGAGACTAGCAGAGCGATCACTGTGCCTTGCCACATGACAGGAGTCCAGGATTGCCAGCAACCAACCTTCAGGGAGAGAGTTTTGTCTGATGCCTTCATTTGGACATTTTTCCCAGCCTTGGAACTGTAAGCTTTTAATCTAATAAATTCCTATTGTAAAACCCAGCCCGGTAGGGGTTGGAACTGAGGCATATGGGACTTCCAGGAAGATGGCGGACTAGAAAGACAAGGGACTCTCTTCTCCTCCAGAAAAAAATAGCTAGAGCATAGGCTGAAACAGCCTAGAAAAAGATCTTCTAGGGTTTAGGACACCAGGTGAAGGCTAGACCCCACCCAAAGGAGAGAGGGACAAAGGAGGGAAATCACGACAGAACTGTGAGTTGAAACCAGCAGCTGCCGATGCCAGCACCATCCCCCACACCAAAGACACTTTAGAATTCTTGGGTCTCTGGGCCTGCGACTACAAATAAAGGGGAATCCAGGCATCTACCACCCCAGGACAGGGGAAAGACAAGGACACAGCCTAAGGCTGACTCAGCTTCTGACCCACAAATTTGTTCTACTGTGTCCCATGAGCCCTTCCAGGCTGGGTGGGGCTGCGCCATTGTTTGCCTTGGGAGCAGGCAAGAAGCTAACAATATACAACCCTTCCAATCTCTTCCTCTACTAAAAGGGAGTGATTGTTGAGGACTCAGAGGAGAGTGAAAATATTTCCAACTCAGGAAAAAGGAGGGGGCTGCCTGAGGAGGCTGGAGAACTGTCTCCAAAAAGTTTGAATTACAAGATTCCTAGCCTCCATACAGGAAGCTCTATCACACTGAACCAGTCTGAGTTGCAACAAATACGCTCTGACCAGACATTGAACTGAGAGCTATCAAAGACCGCCATCTGCTAACAGACCAATGAAGTGCACACAAGGAAATTAAAAATAGGTAGGAGAGGCTCTTTCCGGCCTCTATAGCCTCCCTCCTCAAGGCCCTAGGAAGCAACTCTACAACCAATTACTGGGTCCAGTACCCAGTTTTGAGCAACCAACAGGACAATCCTAACAATCCAGGTTGAGCCAAGAAGTAAAGAGCAGTGGTAACACATATCCTCCTGCCACTAAATCCCTAAAATATAGAAAGAAATTGAGCATCTGAGTAACCTACATCCTAATCAGATGCCTACATATCAACAAAAAATTATAAGCCATATAAAGAAAATAGAAGACATAGCCCAAGAAAAGGAATATATCAAAGCCCCAGAAGAGATGCAGAATTTGAGAGAACTAATCAGTGAGACACGCACAAACTTCCAAAATCACATTACTGAGTTGAATGACAATATGGTTAAAGAGATAAATGACATCAAGAAGACAAAGAGCAAGCGCAAAGAAGAATCCAAAACCCTGAACAAGAAAGTAACAGAGCTCATGGGAATGAAAGACAAAATAGGTGAGATCAAAAACACATTTGAGGTATGCAACAGCAGACGATACAAGAAAGAATAAGTGATACCGAAGACAGAACAGCTAAAATTGAAGAGAGAAAAGAGTAGATGGGGGGAAAAATGGAAAAGATGGAGCACAGGCTCAAAGAGTTGAGTGACAACATTAAAACGCAACAACATACGCGTCATTGGCGTTCCAGAAGGAGAAAAGAAGGGAAATGGGGAAGAAAGAGAATTTGAGGAAATAATAGCTGAAAATTTCTCAACTCTCACGAAAGAAATGAACTTACATGACCAAGAAGCACACCGTAACCCAATAAGAATAAATCCAAATAGACTTAATCCAAGACACATACTACTCAGAATGTCAAATGTCAAAGATAAAGAGAAAATTCTCAGAGCAACAAGAGAGAAGCAAACCATCACATACAAGGGACGCCCAGTAAGACTTAGTGCAGGTTTCTTTTCAGAAACCATGGAGGTGAGAAGACAGTAGTATGATATTGTATTAGTCAGCCAAAGGGGTGCCTTTGTAATATACCAATAATTGGTTGGTCTTTATAAAGGATATTTATTTGGGGTAGAAGCTTACAGTTACCAGGCCACAAAGCATAAGTTTCTTCCCTCACCAAAGTCCATTGCCACATGTTAGAACAAGACAGCTGCCGACATTTGCCGTGGTTCAGGCTTCTTGGGTTCCTCTCTTCCCGGGGCTGTGTTTCTCTCCAGGCTCAGCATCTCTGTATCTTCCACAAGGCCAGCTGTAGACAATCAGGGGAATGGCTCACTTCTCTTCTCCTGGGACATTCTCTCCAACATCAGAACTGCTTCTCAAAACTGCTTCTCAAAAACTGCTCCCTCTGTCCTTTGCCTTGCCTTTTATATTCAATTCCCCCACACACCAAGGGGTGGGGCTCAACACCCTACTGATGTGACCCAATCAATGCCCTAATCATAACTTAATCATGCCCAGATTAACAGATCAGTTTACAAGCATGATTCAATATCGATTGGAATTCATACTTACATCAAACTCCAAACGGCTACAGATACAATTAGGATACTAAAAGAGAAAAACTGCCAGATGAGAATTCTTTATCCAGTGAAATTGTCCTTCAAATATGAAGGTGAGTATAAAATATTCACAAACAAACAAAAACTAAGAGGGTTTACAAAAAAGAATCTTCCTTTGCAGGAAATATTAGAGGAAATCTTAGAACCTAAAAGAAAAAGACAAGAGAGACAGGCTTGGAGGAGAGTAGAGAAGAAAGAATAGCAGAAAGGATAACCAAAAGAGTAAAAAGACAGACAAAAATAAGATATGACATATGAAAACCAAAGAATAAAATGGAGGAAGTAAATATTGCATTTACAGTAATATCATTGAATGTGATTGGATTAAACTCCCCAATCAAAAGATACAGGCTGACAGAATGGATTAAAAAACATGATCCATCCACATGCTGCTTAGAAGAAACTTACCTTAGACCAAGGGATACAAATCGGCTGAAAGTGAAATGCTGGAAAAAAGATACTCCACGCAAATAGTAACCAGAAAAGAACAGGTGCAGCTACACTAATATCAGACAAAACAGACTTTAAATGAAAAAAAGTTATAAGAGATACAGAAGGCCATTATATATTAATAAAAGGGACAATCAACCAGGAAGGTATAACAGTCATAAATATCTATGTCCCCAACCAGGGTGCCCTAAAATACATGAGACAAACTCTAGGAAAACTAAAAGGAGAAATAGACATCTCTACAATAATCATTGGAGATTTCAACACCCTACTCACACCATTAGATAGAACAACTAGGCAGAAGATCAACAAAGGAACAGCGAACTTGAACAATATGATAAACGAATTAGACTGAACAAACATATACAGACCACTCCATCCAAACTCAGCAGGTTATACATTCTTCTCATGTGCATATAGATCTTTCTTCAGGATAGACCACATTTCAGGGCACCATGCAGCTCTCAATAAATATAAAAAGATGGAATATACAAAACACCTTCTCAGATTACAATGGAAGGAAACTAGAAATCAATAATAGACAAGAAAAAAGTAAATTCCCAAATGTGTGGAGGCTGAACAACACACTACTAAATAATCAGTGGGTGAAAGAAGAAATTGCAAGTGAAATCAGTAAATATATTGACACAAATGAAAATGAGAACACAACTTACCAAAAATTATAGGATACAGCAAATGCAGTCTTGAGAGGGAAATTTATAGTCCTAAATGCCTATATTAAAAGAGAAGAAAGAGCTAACCTCAAAGATTTAACTGAACTAGAGAAACTAGGAAAAAACAGCAAACCAATCCAAAAGCAAGCAGAAGGAAAGGAATAATGGTTAGAGCAGAAAAAATGAAATTGAGAAAATAAAATAGAGAAAATCAGCAAAACCAAAAGCTGGTTTTTTTAGATGATGAATAAAATTGACAAAGCCCTAGCTAGACTAACAAAGAAAAAAAGAGAGAAGATGCAAATAAATACAGTCAGAAATGAAAGGGGGGAAGTTACAACTGACTCCACAGAAATAAAAAGAATCATAAGAGGATATTATGAGAAGCTCTATGTCAACACACTAAACAACCTAGATGAAATGGACAAACTCCTAGAAATGCATGGCCAACCTGCACTGACTCTACAAGGAATATAAGAACTTAACAAACCAATCTCATTTAAGGAGATTGAAACCATCATCAAAAATCTCCCAGGAAGGAAAAGTCCAGGACCAGATAGCTTCACAGGTGAATTCATTTCAAAAAGAATTAACATCTATACTGTTTAAACTCTTCCAAAAAATTGAAGAGGAGGGAAAATTATCCAACACATTTTATGAAGCCAACATCACCCTAATACCAAAGCCAGATAAAGATACTACAAGAAAAGAAAATTACAGATCAATCTCTCTAATGAACATAGATGCAAAAATTCTCAGCAAAATACTTGCAAATCGAATCCAACAGCATATCAAAAGACTTATACATCATGACCAAGTGGGATCTATTCCTGGGATGCAAGGCTGGTTCAACATAAGAAACTCGATCAACGTAATATACCACATTAACAAAATGAAAGAAAAAAACACATGATTATCTCAATCGATGCAGAAAAGGCATTCAACAAAATCCAGGATCCTTTTTTGATAAAAACACTTCAAAAGATAGGAATAGAAGGAAAATTCCTCAATATAATAAAAAGCATATATGAAAATCCCACAGCCAACACCATACTCAATGGGGAAAAGTTGAAAGCTTTCCACTCTATGATCAGGAACAAGGATGCCCACTGTCATCATTGTTATACAATATTGTACTATAAGTTCTAGCGAGAGCAATTAGACAAGAAAAAATAATTAAAGGCATCCAAATAGGAGCAGAATAAGTAAAACTCTCACTGTTTGCAGATGACATGATCCTATACTTAGAAAATCCTGAAGTATCCATGACAAAGGTACTTGAGCTAATAAATGAGTTCAGCAAAGTGGCAGGATACAAGACCAACACACAAAAATCAGTAATGTTTTTATACACTAGTACTAAACGATCTGAGGAGGAAATCAGGGGGAAAATTCCATTTTTCATAGCAACAAAAAGACTCAAATACCTAGGAATTAGTTTAACCAGAAAAGTACAGGATCTATATGCAGAAAACTACAAAACAATGATAAAAGAAATTGAAAAAGACCAAAACAAATGGAAAGACTTTCCGTGTTCAAGGACTGGAAGAATAAGTATCATGAAGATGTCAATCTTACCCAAACTGATTTATAGATTCAATGCAATACCAATCAAAATCCCAACAGCTTACTTTACAGAATTAGAAAAGGCAATTACCAAATTCATTTGGAAGGGAAAGTATACCCCAATAGCCAAAAGCATTCTAAACAAGAAGAGCAACATGGGAGGAATTTCATTGCCTGACCTTGAAACATATTTCAAAGCTACCATGGTCAAAACAGCATGGTACTGGGGCCAGCTATATAGCCCAGTGGATAGGGTGCCGGTACACCACATGGGAGGCCCCGGGTTCAGTTCCTGGAGACCTCTCCGAGCGGGCAGACTGCCTGAAAAGGCAAAGCCGCCGTGGGCGGGGCAGAGCCGCCACGGGCAGGGCAAAAAGCCACCATGGGCAGGGCAAGCCGCCTGTGAACAGAGCAAA
>PVKH010042919.1:0-10775 GCA_004027955.1 Chaetophractus vellerosus | reverse complement strand
AGCATTCCCACCTCTGTACTTTCAACCTCATACCCACAAATCCCCAGTGTTCACCTGGTCCCTCTCCCAACACTCCCCCCCGTATCCTGGACCTTTTAGCCCACCCTTCCCAATCTACCTAGTCAACTCTGCACCAACCAACCCAATAATATCACTGCCCTCCTGTCCTATCCCTTTAATACCCAACTACACTCTATCACCTTACCATAGATTATGTTCATATGGGTGGTGGCGCACAACCTTCTCTTCTCTTTCTGTTGCTTGTAAACCTGTCTTCCAGACAAACAAATCAATTTTATTGGTACACATTTATAAAGCACAGAACTCATCCAAAGTGTACAATCAATGTTATTTGGTACGGTCACATAGTTGTGCATTCATCACTTCATTATTAGAGCATTTTCATCATTTCAATAATAATAATAAACAAAAAACCAGACAAACAAACAAGAAGATTCTTCACCTTTCAGTCTCTCTCTGTTTCCCCTGCTGTAAATCACTACTTTTTCTGGGTATTTTTGCACATTTATTTATTTATTTATTAAGCAGTTTTATTGAGTCATGTACACATACCATATGATCTATCCAAAGTGTATAATCCATGGCGTATAGTATAATCACAATGTTGTGCATTCATCACCACAAAATTTTTAGAACCATTTCATTACTCCAAAAAGAAAAACTCCATACTCCTTAGCATGCCTTCACCAGCCCTATATAACCACTAACCTAATTTCATCTTTATAAATTAATTTATATTTACATTTTATAAGCATGAAATCATACACTATTTAGTTCATAGTAGCGCAATCATACAGTATTTGTCCTTTTGTGTCTGGCTTGCTTCACTCAACATAACGTCCTCCAGGTTCATCCATCTTGTCATATGCTTTACGTCTTCATTTCTTCTTACAGCTGCATAATGTTCCATCATGTGAATACACCACAGTTTGTTTATCCAATCATTGGTTGATGGACAACTGGGTTGTTTCCAACTTTTAGCAATCATGAATAATGCTGCTATGACATCAGTGTGCGGATGTCTGTTCCTGTCACTGCTCTCAGTTCTTCTGGGCATATACACAGTATGGTATTGGAGGGTCACGTGGCAAATCTATATTCAGCTTCTTTAGGAACTGCCAAACAGTCCTCCACAGTGGCTGTACCAATCCACAATCTCACCAACAATGAATAAATTTTCATATCTCTCCACATCCTCTCCAACACTTGTAGTTCTCTGTCTTTTTAATAGTGGCCATTCGGATAGGTGTAAAATGATATCTCATTGTAGTTTTGATTTACAATTCCCTAATCATTAGTGATATTGAACATATTTTTTTTCATGTGTTTTTTTGCCATTCATATTTCTTCTTTGGACAAATATCAGCCCATTTTTTAATTGGGTCATTTGTCTTTTTGTTGTTGAATTGTAACATCTCTTTATATATCATAGATATTAAATGCTGATTGGACATGTGATTTCCAAATATTTTCTCCCATTGAGTCAGTTGCCTTTTCACTCTTTTGGCAAAGTCCTTTGAAGTGCAAAAGTGTTTAATTTTGAGGAGGCCCCATTTATCTATTTTTTCATTTGTTGTGCATACTTTGGGGGGTAAGGTCCAAGAAACCACCACTTACCATAAGATGTTTAAGATGTTTCCCTACATTTTTTTCTAGTAGTTTTATGGTCCTGGCTTTTATATTTAGGTCTTTGATCCATTTTGAGTTAACTCTTGTATAGGGAGTGAGATAGGGGTCCTCATTCATTCTTTTGGTTATAGATATCCAGTTCTCCCAGCACCATTTATTGGAGAGACTGTTTTGTCTCACTAACATGGACTTGGTAGGTTTGTCAAAAACCAGTTGGTGAGGAGTAGAGATGGCTCAAATGATTGAGGTCCTGTTTCCCACACGGGAGGTCCTGGGTTTGGTTCCCAGTGCCTCCTAAAGACAAAAACAACCCACAAACAACAAACAAATGAAAAAACCAACTTAGGGGAGGTGATGTGGCTCAGTGGTTGAGTGCCAGCTTCCCACATATGAGGTAAAACGAGTTGGCCATAGAGCTGAGGGTTTATTTCTGGACTCTCAATTCGACTCCACTGATCAATGTGTCTATCTTTATGCCAGTACCATGCTTTTTTGATCACTGTAGCTTTGTAATAAGTTTCAAGGTCAGGCAGTGAAATTCCCCCCACATCGCTCTTCTTTTTCAAAATACTTTTGGCTATATTTGGGTGCACTTTCCCTTCCAAATGAATTTGGTAATTGCCTTTTCTATTTCTGTAAAGTAGGTTGTTGGAATTTTGATTGGTATTGCATTGAATCTATAAATCATTTTGGGTAGGATTGACATCTTCATGATATTTAGTCTTCCAGTCCATGAACACTGAATGTCTTTCTATTTGTTTAGTTCTTCATTCATTTCTTTTGGCATTGTTTTGTAGTTTTGTGCATATAGGTCTGGTACTTCTTGGTTAAATTGATTCCTAGGTATCTGAGTCTTTTTGTTGCCATTGTAAATGGATTTCCCCCCCTGATTTCCTCCTCACATTGTTCAATGCAAATGTATAAAAGCATTACTGATTTTATGTGTTGATCTTGTATTTTGCCATTTTGCTAAACTCATTTATTATCTCAGGTAGCTTTGTTGTAGACATTTCAGAATCCTCTAAATATAGGATCATATTACCTGCAAATAATGAGAGTTTTACTTCTTCTTTTCCTATTTGGATGTCTTTTTTTTTTTTTTTTCTTATCTAATTGCTCTAGCTAGAACTTCTAGTACAATGTTGAATAACAATGGTGACAGTGGGCATCCTTGTCTTGTTCCCAATCTTAGAGGGAAAGCTTTCAACCTTTCCCTATTGAGTATGATGTTGACTGTGGGTTTTTCATATATTCCTTTTATCATATTGAGGAATTTTCCTTCTATTCCTATCTTTTGATGTGTTTTTATCAAGAAAGGATGCTGGATTTTGTCAAATGCCTTTTCTGCATTGATGGGGTGGTCATGTGTTTTTCCCCTTTAATCTGTGAATGTGGTGTATTAGGTTGATTGAGTATCTTATTTTGAACCGGGCTTGCATTCCAGGAATAAATCCCACTTGGTCATGATGTATAAGTCTTTTGATATGCTGTTCGGTCAATTTGCAGGTATTTTTTTGTGAATTTTTGCATCTATTTTGATCAGAGAGATTGGTCTGTAATTTTCTTTTCTTGTAGTGTCTTTTTCTGGCTTTGGTATTGGGGTAATGTTGGCTTCTAAAATGTATTGGGTAATTGTCCCTCCTCTTCAGTTTTTTGGAAAAGTTTAAACAGGATTGGTGTTAATTCTTTTTGAAATGCTTGGTAGAATTCACCTGTGAAGCCATCTGGTCCTGGACTTTTCTTTATTTGGAGATTCTTGATGATAGACACAATCTCTTTAAATGTGATTGGTTTGTTAAGTTCTTGTATTTCTTGTAGTGTCAGTGCAGGTTGTTCATGCATTTCTAGGAATTTGTCCATTTCATCTAGGTTGTCTAGTTTGTTGGCATAGAGTTTCTCATAATATCCTCTTATTTTATTTCTCTGGGGTCAGTCATAACGTTCCCTCTTTCATTTCTAATTGTATTTATTTGCATCATCTCTCTTTTTTCCTCTGTTAGTCTAGCTTGGGGCTTGTCAATTTTATTGAGCATCTCAAAGAACCAGCTTTTAGTTTTGTTGATTTTCACTATTGTTTTGTTGTTGTTGTTCTCAAAATCATTTATTTCCGCTTTAATCTATTATTTTTTTCCTTCTGTTTGTTTTGGGATTGGTTTGCTGTTCTTTTAATAGTTTCTCCAGTTGTTCAATTAGATCTTTGATTTTAGTTCCTCTTTTTTTTTTTTTTAAAGATTTATTTATTTTATTACATATCTCCCCTTCCCCCCGCTGCGGCGACGCGCCGAGAGTGGTCACTGCGCAGGCGCGGCTTTCCCCGCTTGTGGGCGGTCTTTGCGTCTGTTCACGGCCGGTGCTTGATTCAGTTCGCGGGTGGCTGGCTGCGCTCCATCCGCGGGCGACCTGCCCTGCCCGTGGCGGCTCTTGCCCTGTCTGTGGCAGCTTCTTGCCCTGCCCACGGCAGCTCCGGCCCGCCCATGGCGGCTTGCCATTCTCAAGGCAGTCTGCCCGCTAGGAGAGGTCCCCAGGAGTCGAACCTGGGGCCTCCCATGTGGTATGCCGGCGCCCTATCCACTGGGCTATCGAGCTGGTCCCAGTTCCTCTTTTTTAATATAGGCATTTCCCTCTCAAGACTGCCTTTGCTGTATGCCATGGGTTTTGATAAGTTGTGTTCTTGTTTTCATTTCATCTCAATATATTTCCTGATTTCACTTGCAATTTCTTCTTTGACCCACTGATTATTTAGGAGTGTGTTGTTTATCCTCCACACATTTGCAGATTTACCTCTTTCCTGTCTATTATTGATTTCCAGTTTCATTCCATTATGATCTACGAAGGTGCTTTGTATCATTTCAATCTTTTTATATTTATTGAGAGCATTGTGATCTAACATGTGTCCTATCCTGGAGAAAGATCCATGAGCACTTGAGAAGAATGTATAACCCACTGACATTAGGTGCAGTGTTCTGTATATATCTGCTAGGTCAAAATCATTTATTGATCAAGTTCTCGGTTTCCCTGTTGATCTTCTGTCTAGTTGTTCTATCTAATGATGTGACTGACGTGTTGAAGTCGCCAGTGATTATTGCAGAGATATCTATTTTTCCCTTCATTTTTGCCAGAGTTTGTCTCATATATTTTGGGGAACCCTGGTTGGAGCATAGATATTTATGACTTATATCTGCCTGGTGGAGTATTCTTTTTATTAATATATACTGGCCTTCTGTATCTCTTATAACTTTTTTGCATTTAAAGTCTGTTTTGACTATTATTATATAGCTACCCCTGCTCTTTTTTGCTTACTATTTGCATGGAGTATCTTTTTACAACCTTTCACTTTCAGCCGATTTGTATCCCTGGTCTAAGGTGAGTCTCTTGTAAGCAGCATATTGATGGCTCCTGTTTTTATATCCATTCTAACAAAGTCTATGCCTTTTGATTCAGGAGTTTAATCCATTCACATTCAGTGATAGTGCTGTAAATGAATTATTTACTTCCACCACTTTATTCTGTGGTTTTCATATGTCATCTTATTTTTGTCTGTCTTTTTACTCTTTTGGTTATCCTTTCTGCTATCCTTTCTTCTATACTCTCCTCCAAGTCTCTCTCTCTCCTTTTTCTTTCAGGCTCTAAGGCTTTCTTTAATATTTCCTGCCAAGGTGGATTCTTTTTTATGAACTCTCTTAGTTTCTGTTTGCTTGTGAATATTTTATATTGAAGGACAGTTTTGCTGGATAAAGAATTCTAGGCTGGCAGTTTTTCTCTTTCAGCATCCTAATTGTATCATACCATTGTCTTCTCGCCTCCATGGTTTCTGATGAGAAATCTGTACTAAGCCTTACTGGGCATTGCATATATGTAATGGTTTGCTTCTCCATTGCTGCTCTCAGAATTTTATCTTTATCTTTCGTTTGACATTCTGAGTAGTATGTGTCTACTGTGTATGTGTTGGAGTAGGTCTGTTCGGATTTATTCTGATTGGGGTACACTGTACTTCTTGAACATTTAAGTTCATATTGAAGCTGGCTAGTGAAATAGGGACTCAATAGATGGATCTGGAACCTGCCAAGAAGTCCACGTGGACATTGATACCCCCAAGATGGCTGCTGGAAGAGCCTCACAAGAGTCTGCTTTTCAGAATAAGATTTCCTCCTGAAGCCAGGAGAAGCCCCGGATATTCTCCAGGGGCCTTATCATTGGTCCTCCTTGGGGATTGATGGGTGGGATAATCAATCAAAACAGTAAACAGCTGGGACTCCTCCCATTCCATTATCAAAGGGGCAGAATAATTAATAGTTTAAAAAGCAAGCACAAAGGCCAAACCTCTCTCTCTCTCTCGCCTTTGCCCTGTCCCAGTGCCTGTTTGTGCCCTATTCTGGCCTTCTTCGCCCCCACCTGGATCAATACACCCAGGGATTTATAATCTATAACGGGAAATTGTAGTCTGTAAATCAGTCCTCTTTATCACTCTTCAGCCCTTTTCTTTCTACCTGGGATCCATGATCTGTTATTTTCTCCCATTTCTCCTCCCTCCCTACCTTAAGAAATTACTGTCCTAACTAACCCAACGTGCTCTTGAAATTCATTTCTTGTAGATAAGTCAAGGACTTAGACAAAATCTGGTTACAATATCTTTCGTGAGAGTTGGGAAATTTTTCAGCTATGATTTCCAAATACTCTTTCTGTCCCCTTTCCCTTCCCTTCTCCTTCTGGAACTCCCATGACATGTTTGTTGTTGCATTTCATGTTATCATTCAACTCCCTGAGTCCCTTCTTAATTTTTCCCCATTCTGTTCTCTCTCTGTTCTTCTCTCTTCAATTTCAGCTGTTCTGTCTTTGGTGTCACTTATTCTTTTTTCTATCATTTCAAGTCTGCTGTTGTATGCCTCTAATGTGTTTTTGATCCCATCTATTGTGTCTTTCATTCCCATGAGCTGTGTTACTTTTCTGTTCAGATTTTCAAATTCTTCTTTGTGCTTACTCAATGTCTTCTTGATGTCATTTATTTCTTTAGCCATATTGTCTTTCGTCTCATTAATTTTATTTTGAAAATTTGTGTGCCTCTTGTTATTGTCTGAAATCCTGCGTTTCTTCTGGGGCTTCGACGTATTCCTTTTCTTGGGCTATGTCTTCCATTTTCTTAGTATGGCTCATAATTTTCGCTGGTGTCTGGGCATCTGATTAGATGGTGAGTTTACTCAGATGCTCAATTTCTCTCTTTCATAGGGAGTTAATGGCAGGATTCTGTGTGTCACTGCTCTTCTTTGATTCTTGGTTCAGCTTGTTCTGGGTCTTTAGGATTGTCCTTGCTAGTTGCTCAAAACTGGGCTCTAGACCCAGTAATGGGTTGCAGACTTGTATCCTAGGGCCTTGGGGAGGGAGGCTATAAAGACCAGAAAAAGCCTCTTTTACTTATTTCCTTTTAATTTCCTCGAGACACTTTCTTGGTCTGCCAGCAGATGACGCTTTTTGGCAGCCCTACAGTTCAATACCTGGTCAGAGTGTGTTTGCTACAACATGGCCTGGATTGATATGATATAGGTTCCTACCTGGAGGCCAAGATCCTTGTAATTCAAACTTTCTCAAGAGACAGTTCTCCAACCTTTGCTGGCTGCCCCCTCCCTTTTTCCAGATAGGAAATAATTCCACTCCCCTCTGTGTCCTCAACAATCAATACTGGTTAGTAGATAGGGAGATTGAGAGGATACGATCTCTTTAGTTCTGAGCTGGCTCCCAAGGCAAACAGTGGTGCGGCCCTTTCCAGCCTGGAAGGGCTAGTGGGACACAGCAGACTAAATTTGTGGGTCAAAAGCTGAGTCAGCCTTAATCTGTGTTCCTCTGTCTCCCCTTTCCTAGGGTGGTGCATCCCTGGGGGCGCCTTGTCTGTAGCCTCAGGCCCTGAGGCCTCATAATTAAAAAGTGTCTTTAGTGAGGAGGGTGCTGGCTGTAGCAGCTGCCACTTTTTAACTCATAGTTTTGCCATCATGATTCTTTTCCTTTGTCCCTCTCTCTTCTGGGCAGTGTCCAGCTTTCCCCTGTGTCCTAAGCCCTAGAAGATTTTTTCTAGGCTGTTTCTGCCAGTCCTCTAGCTATTTTTCTCAACTTTCTTTTTTTTTTTTTTTTTTTTGCGGGGTCAGGGTATAATCTAAAAGTGGCTAAAAAGCTTTGTTTTCTTTTACACCTACAGTGATAGCTTCTTGGGGAGAAAGAGGGAAACATTCATCTCCCATTGCCATTACTACTGAACTAATCAGCCATTTCTTAAGAAGAGTTACCCAGTACCCAGTTATTTTAGAATCTGTTGTTAAGCAAATCAATTACTGGATAATTGATTTGAGTCAAATAGTAAAGTCCAAGTATGCATTAGGGATTGGATTGTGTCTCCACAGGCGACATGTTCAGGTCCTAATCCCTGGTCCTGTGAATGTGAATTTAGTTGTAAATAGTGTAGCAGTTTGATATTGTTTATGAATTACAAAAATAGATATTGGATTATGTTTGTAAACTGGTCTGTCGGAGGTTTCACTTTCACTTGATTAAATTATGATTAGGGCTTTGATTGGGCAACGTCAGTAGGGCATTGAGTCCCTGCCCCTTGGTGGGTGGGGACTCACAGAGAAAAGACATGGCAAAGGACAGAGCTGGAGTTCTGATGTAGAGTTTTGGAGCTGGAGCCCCAGGAAGTAAGCACACAGAGGAGCTTGGCTGTGAGGGAAGAGAAAAGGTCCTGGGAAGAGAAACAAGCTGTTCGCCTGATAGTCTACAGCTGGCCTTGTGGAGCTAGCAGAGGAGCTGAGCCTGGAGAGAAGCAAGCCCCAGGAAGCCTGAACCCTCACAAACGTCGGCAGCCATTTTGCTCTAACACGTGGTAATAGACTTTGGTGAAGGAAGTAACTTACGCTTTATGGCCTGGCAACTATACGCTTCTACCCCAAATAAATCCCTTTATAAAAACTGACCAATTTCTGGTATTTTGCATCAGCATCCCGTTGGCTGACTAATACAAATAGGGTCTTTGAAGATGAGGCCAAACTGAATTAGGGTGGGCCCTAATCCAATATGACTGGTATCCTTCTAAGAAGAGGAAATTTGGATACAATCAGTAGGAGAGACAGAGACACAGAGAGAGAGAGAGAGTGCCATGTGGCAGAGGAGTGATTGAGTTATGCTGCGAAAAGCCAAGAAGACCATGGCTTGTCATGTACCCACCAGAAGCCAGGAGAGAGGCGTGGAACAGATTCTCCCCTTTAAGAGGAGGTACGACCCTGCCGATGCCTTGGTTTCAGACTTCTGTTCTTCAGAACTGTGAGATAGTAAATTTCTGATGTTTAAACCAGCTTTGTGGTGCTTTGTTATAGTAACCCTGGCAAGCTAAGACAGCATAGAATGTAAGATTTATAAGAGCTGTACAGTTTTTCACATAATATGTACATACGTAATCTAATAAGCAAAGATTCCAAGCTTTTACAGTCTGCTCTCCCTGAAATTCTGTCAGCTGCTAAGAGGTAATTATGGCCATTGCTGGGTATGCACAGTTGTACGCACACACGCTGCCATCGTGGTTTTACGTGGTTAGAAGAGTTAGCTCTTATGTTCAGAGTGCTGTGATTTCAGCTGAACATTTATGACTGTTCACATCTCAATGAATGGGTAAAGGAAGTTAATGTTTAGTTAGAGAAAGAGCCTCTCTGTGGGGAGCCAGGCCCTCTCATGTGTTGTGGGTGGGAATGTAAATTGGTACAACTGTTTTGGAAGGAAATTTGGCAATATCTAGCAAACTGTGTTTGAAAACTGGTTTATTTGCTGCCCTGTATTAGAAGACTTTCAGACTTGGTATTTAACCTGAGTCAGCATATTTGAAGTGCCTGATGGTAGAGAAAAGGAGCTTTCATAAGTTTAGGGTTTCAAATTATATTAGATTTCTTCCTCTTAAAGAATTCCACATACAGTTAACATCCGACTGGCTCTGAGGATTACTAAACTGAGCAGCCTATAATCTTTTAAAAAAGGCCTCTGGTACAACCCCTTTGGGAAAAGATTTTGCAGATTTTTAAATTTTTAAATATTTTTTAAAGTTAAACATACACCTACTCTTGAGCTGAGCAATACCATTCCTAAGTATTTATCCAAGAGAAATGAAAACATGTGTCCACACAGAGACTTTTATGTGAATGTTCATAGCAACTTTATTCATAACAGCCTAAATTGAACATTTGGTTCGATGAACATTCAGCTAATGAAACCTGAGTGTTCATCAGCAGGAGAATGGACAAACTGTGGCTGCCCACACGACTGAATACCTCTCAGCAATAAAAATAAACGGACTGCTGATACACACAACATGGATGGATCTCAAAAACATTGTTCTGATCTGAAGAATCCAGACCCAAGAGTATGCACTGCGTGCTTTATTGATATGACGTTTTTGAACAGACAAAAAAAAGTCACAACAGTGGCTGCCTGGACGTTTAGGAGCAGGGCTTGATTTGAAAGGGACATGAGGGTATTTTCTGGGGTGGTGAAAATGCTCTATATCTTGAAAGGAGGTTGGATTATATGCATGTATCTATTTGTCAAAACTCATTGAAATGTACACTTCAGATTTGGGCATTTCAATATATATAAATTTTACCCCTCTTCCACAAAAATAAGAAAAAAAAATTCAGATGGCCTTTCATTTTCACCTTGGCCAAATTGGAGGCCTTACCCTGAAATCTTAGCTTGAACCATACCAATAAAAATTAGAAGTTTGTATAGAGTTTACTTAGTACTTGCTTATCGGGTATTTCACCTTGTGCCCTGTGATGGTTAGGCTAATGTGTCAACTCGGCCAGGTAGTTGTGCCCAGCTATTAGGTCCAGCAAGCACTGGGCTAATTGAGTTTACTGCATGGATGGCTGATTACATCTGCATCAATCAGCGAGATTGGATCAAGAATGGATGACCCTTTTATCCATTCAGTTGACTGCCATAAAAGGGAACTGATTTCAACATTCAGAGAGAATTTTCCCAGCTCGTCGTTTGACAGTGAACTTCTCCCAGGAACTCATCGAGGACCCTTCATCAGTCTTTCATCGGAGCCCCTGGCTTGCAGCCTGCCGGCGGAACCTGGACTTGTGTATCCCCAC
>PVKH010042918.1:0-10776 GCA_004027955.1 Chaetophractus vellerosus | reverse complement strand
AAAAACACTTAGAATACTAGGAATAGAAGGAAACCTTCTCAAAATGATAAAGGGCATATATGAAAGGCCCACATCTAACATCCTACTTAATGGTAAAGGATTGAAAGCTTTCCCGCTAAGATCAGAAACAAGACAAGGATGCCTACCGCCATTGTTATTCAACATTCTACTGGAAGTTCTTGCCAAAGCAATTAGGCAAGAAAAAGAAATAAAAGGCATCCAAATTGGAAAGGAAAAAGTAAAACTTTCCCCTTGTAGATGATATAATCCTATATACAGAAAATCCTGAAACAAAAAATCCACAACAAAGTTCCTAGAGCTAATAAATGAATTCAGCAAAGTGGTAGGGTACAAAATGAACATGCAAAAAATCAGTAGTGTTTATACACACAAGCAATCAGAACAAGAAATCAAGAAAAAATTCTATTCACAAAAGCAATTAAAAGAATCCAATATCTAGGAATAAATATAACCAAGAATTAAAGGACCTGCTTGCAGAAAACCACAAAGCATTGCTAAAAGAAATTAAATAAGACCTAAATAAATGGAAAGATATCCCCTGTTCATGGTTTGGAAGACTAAGTATCATTAAGATGTCAATATTACCCAAAGCAATTTATATTTACTATGCAATCCTAATCAAAATTTAACAACCTTCTTTGCAGAAGCGTAAAACCAAATCATCAAATTTATATGGAAGGGTAAGGGATCCTGAATAGCCATCTTGAAAAAGAAGAATGATAGTGGAGTACTCACACATCCCAATCTTAAAACTTATTACAAAGACACAATAATCAAAACAGTGTGGTACACAATAGGAACAGACATATAGACCAATGGAATAGAATTGAGAGCTCAGAAATCAACCCTCATGTTTATGGCCAACAGATTTTTTACAAGGTGGCAAAGAATAGTTTCTTCAACAAATGGTGTTGGGAAAACAGGATATTCACTTGTAGGAAAAAGGAGAAACCCTACCTCACACCATATACAAAAATCAATTCAAAATGGATCAAAGACCTTAATATAAGAGCTAGAACTAACAAACATCTAAAAGAAAATCTGAGAAGCATCTTCAGCACTTTGTGTTAAGCAAAGATTTCTTAGACTTTTACACCCAAAGCACAAACAACAAAAGAAAAATAGATATATAGGATCTCATCAAAATTAAAAAACCTTTCTTCCTCAAAGGACACTATCATGAAAGTAAAAAGACAACCTGCACAATGGAAAACCATATATCTGATAAAGGATTAATATTTAGTATGCATAAAGAAATTCTTCAACTTAAAAACAAAAAGACAAACAACCCAATTTAAAAATAGGTAAATGACTTGAAGACTTAATCAAATATCTCCCCAGAGAAGATGTACAAATACCCAGAAAGCACCTGAAAAGATTCTTAGTATCAGTAGCCATCAGGGAAATGTATCAGAATCACAATGACATATCATTTCACACCCATTAGAGTGGCTGCAATTAAAAAAGAAAAACAGAAAATAACAAGTGTTGGAGAGTATGCAAAGAAATAGGAACTCTCATTCATTCCTGGTGGTAATATAAAATAATGTAGCCACTGTGGAAAACAGTTTGGTGGTTCCTCAGAAAGCTAGGTACAGAACAATATATGACCAATTGATTCCACTACTAAGTAGATACCTAAAAGAATTGAAAGCAGGGACTGGGACATATATTTGTACACCAATGTTCATAGCAGCATTATTCACAATTGCCAAAAGATGGAAGCAACCTCAATTGTCCACCAACTGATGGATGGATGAATAAAATGTGGCATATACATACAATGGAATATTATTCGGCCATAAAAAGAAATGAAGTCCTGATACATACGACAACATGGATGCACCCTGAGGAAATCATATTGAGTGAAATAAGCCAGGTACAAAAGGACAAATATTGTTTGATCCCACTGATTTGAAACAATTAAAATAAGCAAACTCAGGGAGTCAGAATCTGCAATATAGGTTACCAGGGGATCAGGTGGCATTAGGAAGTGGGAAGCTAAGGCTTAAAATGCACAGTGTTCTTACTTGGAATGGCAGAAATATTTCGGTAATGGATGGTGGTGATGGTAGCACAACATTGTGAACACAATTCACAGCACTGAAATATATATCTGAATATAATTAAAAGGGTAAATGTTAGATTGTATGTATGGTAACAGAATAATTAAAAGAAAAAAATCCACGGAACTACACTACACAGTGAACCCTAAGTTAAACCATGAACTTTAATTAATAGTACAATTATTAAAAATGTGCTATCATCAATTGTAACAAATAACACCAATGCAAGGTATTGGTTGCAGGATGGTCTATAAGAATCTTATATTTTATGCATGATTTCTGTAAATCTACAACTTCCTGAATAAAGAAAAACTACAAATTGAAAAAGAATGCCATGTACTTAACTGACCCAGAATGAGCAACAACAAAATATATTCTAGTGAAATTACTGGACTTGAAAAAAAAAAACTATTTGGGGTATCTAGGCAAAAAGAGGAAGTAACTTAAAAAGGAAAGAAAATTAGATTATCGTGAGACTTTTCAACATCAACGTTTTTTTCCCAAAGAAAATTGAGTAACATATTTAAGATAAACATGGAAAGAAAATATATGCCAAGGATTTTATATCCAGAAAAACTGAATTTCAATCATGAAGGGCACAGACAAAATGTTGTCAACATGCAAAGACTCAGGGAATATTGCTCCCATGAACTTCTGAGGAATCTATTACAGAATGAAATTCAATCAACCAAAATGACTAGAGAGCTTTCAACATAAATTTTCATGTTACCTGTAGAATTTACACTAAATGATGATTTAAAAGAAGGGACTATAATAAATATGGCTATAGCTCTGACAATATAGGCATAGTACATTTAATTTTAACAACGGAGGGAAATGGGGAGAACAAATGCAAAAATAACATTGGTGGTAGTTGTACTGGTATTATTATTTTGATGCTGTTTTGTGAGTAATATGAGATAAGGCAAATGAGTAATTTGGGGATATTGTAATTCTCTCTTCCCCTGTGTCCTTGAGAACCAGTATTCTCAGAATGGAAGTTAAAGAAAATACAGACTCAATATAGAAGACATTAAGTAGAAGCCCAATAGTCCTAAATTGAAAGTATTGATATTATCCTTCTCAATTACTTTATCTTTAGACAGAAAGATAGATTAAGCTCTATCCCTGAAAAGGCCTATAAACAATTATCAAACCAGTAGCAATGCACATGACTGGTACACAGAATATGGCCTTGAACAACAATTTCTCCAGGTCTGGGACAGGAAATGTGCAAGATAAGCCTGTGACATCCTGCCATGCCAGTTAGCAAGGAAACTATCAAAGACAATGGGACCTATGGAAAGAACCCAAGAACCAACTTGAAGAAGCTCCCATTGCCCAGAAGTTGAGCTTCAATATGGATAAAAATTGCAAGGAATTGAAGCCCATGAAATATATTTTAATTTCACAATGACATTTTTAAAACTATTTATCACTTTCAGAAGATTATAGGAAACCAATTCATCATCTTAAAGGTCAATATTTTAAAAACCGGTAAGTAAAGGGAAAGAATCAAGCATACTTTCCTAATGAACTATACCCCAGATAACCATTTAGTAGATGAAGGGAAACAAGTTTTTATTAAGGCATTTTAAATATTAAATTTAAAAGAAATGATAAAATTTCATTGTCACATTTTGTAGCAAAAATAATTTATTGGATCTATGCATTGAAAAACAGTGAAAAAAAAAAGAATGACTACTAAAATCACAAAGAGAGACAGCTAAACATTACATGCCTCCTGATTAGGGAAAAAAAGAAAACCCTCACCACCTGTAATCTTGCCAAAAAGATCCAACCTGAGTCTGATCAAAATTGAGGCTCCAACTCCCATTTGGAAATGCAAAGGACAGAGAAACAAGTTGAACTCCACATGAGTATGCAATCAACATAATGCAGGGCATGTAAAACTCTGCAGGGGAGCGGACATGGCTCAAGCAGTTGAGTGCCTGCTTCCCACATGGGAGGTCCCTGGTTTGGTTCCTGATGCCTCCTGAAAAAAAAAAAAAAAAACAGGCAAAACAAATTTAAAAAATCAACTCAGAGAAGCTGATGTGGTTCAGTGGTTGAGTGCCAGCTTCCCACATACGAGGTCCCAGGGGGTACCTCAAAAAAAAAAAACTCTAGAGGTTTAATAACCTGCAATCCTCAAAGATAAATACAAATGAAAACAACAAAGCGATGGAGGAAGAGCATTTTGAACGTGGGACTTAAAGAACATATTGAGTTTATTAAAAATTAGTAAGACGAGAGTATCTAGGGATGCATTCTTGGGAAAAGCAAGTGAGTGATTACTTTGAAAGTCAGGATAATGGTTAATTTGGGGGGAAAGGAGGCAGGTGTGATTGGGATGAGTCACGTGGAGGAGTTATGGGTAGTCTGACAAGAATACATTTCTTAAACCAGGTGGTGATTACTGAGGTGTTTGCTTTTGAACAATTCATTAAGCTATACATTAATTTTATATGGTTTTCTGTATCTGTGTTCTCTTTTATAATTCAAAAAGAATTTCAAAAATTCAACCCAGTTATTATAACTTCAAGATTAACTATACATTAGTAAGTATATATGGAGAAAGGAAAATATTTAAGGTATTTTAATTACTCATTTAATAAATGCAAAATAATTAGCCATTTGACAAAAACACTAACACATTAGTGTATAACTAGAGATGTCCTTTTATTTTTTTTATTCTCTCTCTTTCTGTAATTAGAGGACTTTATGGATTTACAGAAAAAGCATGCATGAAAAATAGGGGTCCCATATAACACTCTATTATTAATTAACAACTTGCATTAGTGTGGAACAATTTTTACAATTGATGAAAGCACATTTTTATAATTGTACCATGCACTATAGTCCAAGGTTTACATTAAGGTTCACTGTGTGTTGTATACACTCAAGTATTTTTTTGTTTATTCTAGTAACATATATACAAACTAAATTTCCTTTTAACCACATTCAAATATATAATTCAGTGATTTTAATTATGTTCACGATGTTGTACTGACATCACCACCATCCATTACCAAAACTTTACCATCATTCCAAATAGAAACTCTGTACAATTTAAGCATTAACTCTCTATTCCCTACCCCCACCCATCCCATCCCCTGGTAACTTATATTCTAGATCCTGACTCCATGAGTTTGCTTATTCTGCTTATTTCAAATCATTGAAATCATACAATATCTGTCCTTGTGTGTCTGGCTTATTTCAGTCAATACAATGTCTTCAAGGTTCATCCATGTTGTCATATATATCAGAACATCATACCTTTTTACAGCTGAATAATATTCCATTGTGCATATATACCACATTTGGTTTATCCATTCATAAGTTGATAGACACTTGGGTTGTTTCCATCTTTTGGCAATTTTGCAAATATGTTAATAATGCCAGCTATGAACATTGGTGCACTGTTCAAGTATCTGTTCAAGTCCCTGGTTCAATTTTTAGGGTTTATACCTAGAAGTGGAATTGCTGTTTCATACAGTAATTCTGAATTTAACTATCTAAGAAACTGCCAAACTGTCTTCCACAGTGACTGCACGATTTTACATTCCCACAAACAATGAAGGAGCAACACTTGAAATTTTCCTCTTTTTTTTTTTTCATTTTTTTAAATAGTAGCCATTCCATTGGGTGTAAAATTGCATCTCATTATGGATTTGATTTCAGTTTTCCTAATGATTAATGATGCTGAACATCTTTTCATGTAGTTTTTGGCCATTTGTATATCTTCTTTACACTTCTTCTCCCTAAAAATAAACTAACATTCTAGCATGGTGGTAACGAGTTATGTGTTAAATTGTACAACATGGTCTTAATGTAATGCTTGTCACTGAGCAACCATGAAAATCTGAATAATAAGACAGGCACAAACTTGAGAAGTTCATAGATTGAGTGGATATATACTAAAGTTTAATTAAGGCCGCATTCATCAGCCATTAGTTGAAAGAGAATGGACAGCTAGAAAATGTTGATGGGCTTCGAATAAGTAAAGGGGCTCATTTCTCCTATTAACTGAACTTTTCAAAGATCTTTCTCTTTCAATGAAAAGTTAAACTGCAAACCTAAAATGTTGAATGTCAATTTTGAGGTTAATCAGACTACGTTCAACATCCCTAGAAGAATTAGATTGCCTTTCAAATATTTTACACAGTGCTCAAGTTTGCCTCAAATTCCACATTAAACAGTCTTGTTTTTTTTTTTTTAAATATAAGTTAAGGGTATCTCAACAAT
Organism: Chaetophractus vellerosus; assembly: GCA_004027955.1. Lineage (NCBI taxonomy): Eukaryota > Metazoa > Chordata > Mammalia > Cingulata > Chlamyphoridae > Chaetophractus > Chaetophractus vellerosus. The sequence continues at coordinate 4,441 of PVKH010042918.1, read as the reverse complement.
TCTACCATAATGCACGTTGTGGAGCTTCTAGGTTTAGAAAGACACCATGGGGTTAACATACCATAACTTAAGATACCATAACCTTTAACAAATTTCTTTTTTGATTCAACAATTCATTAAAATATGAGTATGGGGTTTACCAGTCATCTTTTTGTTAGTATTGTATGGTATATAACGATTCAGTGTTAATTGTGATATTTTAATACTAAAATATCCAAATGCAAGCACTAAATAACTTGAAATAATGACATATTAGGAAACATTCTATTTTACCCACATATAAGAAATGTATAATGGAAGTCTTGAGTGTATTAGTTCTCCTTTTTTTATTTCAGACCATTTGATTTCTATTGTCTATCCAAAATTTATCACTTTGAAACATATTAAAAACATATTCTGTGAAAATTACTTTGTACAAAAGATTTAAATTTGAAATAATTTAGTATTTTTCTTGTTTCTGGCTTTATTCAGGATTATAAGGCCATAAAACAGCCACTAGAAATATTTGATTAAAAAACATTCTGTATTTGTGGTTCCCATTTAGTTTGGGATGTGTGGGGAGAAGAGGTTTCTGTGTGAGTGTTTGAAGGATTTTATGTTTAATGAATAAAACAAAATCTACAGGCTGTTTATTAAACAGAATGTGATAGCTGTTCCAACCACCTTAACCTGAAGTGGTCTTTACATTTTCTACAGTTACTACATTTATTGGCATTTAATCATGTACCTTCTTACAGAATTGCCTACAGTTGTCTTTGGATTACAACCGACATTAGTGCAATACTGTTATTTTATTTAATTTAATGTATTTTCCCCAATCACATTGTATGTTCCTTAAGGTCAAGCCTTAGTTTCTCCTCTGTCTTATTAGTGCCACACTCATGCTATGCATTCGAAACATATGTGATACTTGTTAAATAAAAGTAGAGAACAGGCTCTATCAGACAATTTTAAGAGAGGTGTCCACATCTCAAAAATAGAATCCTGCCATGCCATTTTCACCTTCAAATAACTGTTGCACTGATTTCTGTGTAGAGCTAAATGCTCCGTCTAGGCATCTGTATTAGTTTGCCACAGGCTGCCAATGCAAAAATACCAGAAATGGGTTAGCTTTTATTAAGGGAGTTTATTTGGGGTAAAAGCTTACAGTTCTGAAATCATGAAATGTCCAAATCAAGGCATAATCAGAGATGCTTTCTCACCAAAGTCAGCTACTGGTGATCCTGGTGTCCTGCCACGTGGTGAAGCAAGATGGCAGGTCTACCAGTCTCTCTCCACTTTCTCTGGAGCTCAGCTGTGGATGATCGGGCAGCTCTCTCTGGGCCTCATCTCCTCTCAGGGATTCTCTGTCTTTCTGCAGCTGTAGGCGAACCTGGAGTTCCCTCTCTCACATGGCAGGGTCAAAATGGCAGAACTCCCTTTTCTGTGTCTCTCTTTCCTCTCTGTGTGTCTCAGTTTATATAAAGCACAGCAAGAGGGCAGAGACACAACCTGGGTCACACCTCACAGGCGTAGTCCAATCAACAGTCCCAAAGCAATCTAATCAAGTGATCTTATCAAGTCCCCTTAATTGAATTTAACGCAACCAAAGGAACTCGCGCCCACAGGAATGGATTATTTCAAAAATATGATCTTTTATGGGATTCACAAAAACTTCAAACTGTCACAGCATCTGTCTAAGTCTAGCCTTACAGCTCCCTGCTGCATTTTCTGGTTTATACTATTTTCAGAATCACTTGATGTTAACCACTATGTCACTTGGGGTAATTGTCCCATCTCAAAGATGAAGTTGTTTCACTGGCTGTATAGAAGGACATCCATGTTGCTGATGAAGTTTAGCAATGTGATACTGGTTTGCGACCTGGATGCACTACCTTTTAAATCTATAAAGAGGATCTTACTAATCAGTAACAGTGACTGTTTAGCTCTCCTTTGCTGATGGGTCAGATATCCTCCAATGCCAGGTATTATTCTGATGGACGTTAGATATCAGCTACAATCTATTAGCTCATTTAATCTTCACTGTAGCCCTATGGGGTAAATATTACTATTCAGTCCATATTATAGATAAAATAAATGAGGTATAGAGATGTAGTCATGATCACATAGTTATAAAGGAATTGAAGCCAGGCAGGCTGATGCCAGAGCACAGGCTCTTAACCATTAAGTAATAATACCCACCCAGAAGAGTCTGCACCAGGAGACCTTTGGTCAAATTCCATTTTGATAGTGATGTCCCTCTAACAGTCAGCATTAAATTAAGGATTTCCTCCTTTCTTGTGCAAAAGCAAGAGAATTATAAAATCATTGCAGGTTTGTTTGCTTGTTTGTTTAGGGGGTTGCTTATTTTCTTTTGTTGGTTTTTTGCTTTGTTGTTGTTTGGTTTTACGTTAGTCTTACTGAGTTGTAGGTGCACCTTGCCAAGGAGATAAATTGTACATATTGCAATAAGGGAATGAAAGATATAAGCCTGCAAAATACCTATGAGAGGTGTCTCCCTATCCCAAAAGGTTTTTTATTTATTGTCTAATATAGCTATTTGGAAAAGACTGCCTATTCACTGAGTTATGAAAGGAACTCACTGCAGCCAAACCTTTCTGCCACAGGAGGGTTCTGAATACCTCTGCCCTTTCTCACAGTCACCCACTTGTGCGTTCAGAACTTGACTTGAGGTAGTGCACAAAGATTTTGAGGTCTGCACTTAAACAAAGAATTCCTTACAAGGTTGTGGAATCCAGGAATAGCTAACATTCAGTGATACTTGGCATATAGTTAATATATGCCAAGCAACTGCTTTAAGTTCTTTATACACCAGTGCCACTCAAAGGGCAGTGGTTAGCAGTTTACTCTGAAGTACAAAAATTGAGAATACATATTTAGAAACTTTAACAGAAAATTAACAGGGCAATTTTTCTGTTTAATATATTTTTATTTAAAAATTGGACTTGTACTTAATATGTCTCTGTTTATTTTTCTGGTAATTCATTGTATTGTGTTTTACAAAAGTATCAGTTACAGATTGGAAATTTAAAAAAAAAATAGATCCTTCACCACAGATGATTTGAAAAGCACTCCTTTATATAAGTTAACTCACTTGATTCTTACAGCTCTATGAAATACATATTATTATTGGCCACATTTTCAGATGAAGATATTGAGGCCCAGTGAGTTTAAGTAAAGTTAGACAGTTAGTAGGTGATGAGCAGAAATTCAATCCCAAGCATATGGTATCAAGTCACACCTTAAACCACTATGCTAAACTGCCTCTTATAAACCCATCTTTGGTGGATGTCTGGAAAGAAGTGCAGGAAAATTCAACTCATGGAAAAGATGCCAATAGAGTGATCTTTTGACTGACCTCAGACCCTTGGTGTCCAGGGAATCCTATCACATTGCTGTTGTAAAGCAGTGTTGAGGTTTATCTAGCCCAGAGAAAGCTGTCATCCTTGACAACATCTTCATAGAGTTCTCAAGAAGCTTCCATTTTCTGGTTTCTTCCCTCTGGTGAGGTCTTAAAGACTTGTGAGCCTCTTTCTGTCTAAGGTATTTGAGCCTGAGGTACTAGAACTCAGGCAAGCCACAAGCCAATAATTGAAGATAAAATTTAGTGATGATATAAGTTACTTGCAATCATGGAACAAACATGTATCTATTGAATGCCAACTTATGGGCAAAGATTGCTTAATAAAGTACTTAAGATAGAAACTCTTTATGATTTGCATTCTAACTAAAGTTTTACTACTATACATTTTAAATCCAATTTATTTGTATGGTTAAAACTCTTACATTTGAACTGACCTACTTTGATATTAGTTTAGAATTTGGTTCAATTTGTTCTCAATGAATAAAAACAGATCTGTTGAGAGTTAGACTCATTTATAGGTTCTCTACTCATGGCTCTTCTGTCCTTTTATTTGAACCTATAATTAACACTATATTTGATAAATATTTGTCCCAGAGACTTAAATCTTTGTCCCAGAGACTTAAATCTTTGATCTGTCCCTTGCCAGTTGATGACACCTATTCTCCAGTTCATTGGACTGACCCAGAACAACTAACAAGGAGATGATGATGGACAATGCCCATCCCAAAGAACAGAGAGTGTTTGCAACTGCAAGCAAGGTAGGTCCATCCAATCTGCCCCATGGGATCCAAGCTCCCTCTCAATTAGAAGAAGAGTGGGCATCACCATCCCAAAATCCTCAAGGTTGGGGAATGAACAATAGACTAAAGTAAAATAGAATAAGTCTATTCTACCATAGATTTATTATGATTCTAGCAATAGAAGAACTCTTATCATTGATATAAAGGCAATGGCCACCAGAGGTTCTGAGGGACGGGAGAGGGAAGAATAGGTATAATATGGGGGCATTTCCAGGACATTGGATTTGTCCTTCATGACATTGTGGTGATGGATACAGGCCATTGTATATTTTGTCAT
>PVKH010042917.1:0-10781 GCA_004027955.1 Chaetophractus vellerosus | reverse complement strand
AAAAATTATACATTTATAAAAATTATAATAATAACTATAAATTTATTTTAAAATTCTCATGTAAAAATATGTGAAGCAGATAACCTAGAGATTAAAGGTGTGCTTTCTGAAACCAGACCCCCGATTCAAATCCCAGCACTGTCACTTACTACCTACATGATCTTGAGCAAGTTACTAAGTCTCTCTTTGCCTCAGTTTCCCTATATATAAAATACAGAAAATAACTGCATTTACATTTGGTAAGCAGGGAAATGCGCCCCTCCCAAGATATCCACATCCCATTCCCTGATACCTGTGAATATGTTACCTCACATGGCAAAAGGGTCTTTGTGGGTGTGATTAAGGTTAAAGACCTTGAGATGGGACAATTACCCTGGATAATCCTGGCCGGTCCAATCCAATCCATATAAAAGAGGGACAGAAGAGTCAGAGAAGATGTGATGATGGAAGCAGATTCCAGAGCCATGTGGGGTCATAAGCCAAGGAATGCAGACAGCTTTTAATAACTGAAAATAGGCAAGGAAATGGAAACAGAATCCAGAAGGAATTCAGCCTTGCCAACACCCTGATTTCAAACTTCTGACCCCTAGAACTGTAAGATCATAAATTTGTGTTGTCTTAAACCACTCAGTTTGTGGTAATATGTTACAGCAGCAATAAGACACATGCACTACCTCATAGGGTATATATGTAGTAAACATATGAAAAGCTTTTGGATTGGTGCCTAGAATATAGTAAATGCTATATAACATTGCTATTTTTCATGTGAACCAGATTATCTCAATTCTCTACCTAAAAATCTTCCCTGACTCCCTTTGCACTGAGATTGACATTAATTTGCTGAATATATTCTATCCCTGCCAATCTTTCTGAGCTCTTCACTATAACCTCCCACCTAACTCACTGCTGCCCAGCCACACTGACCTTTTGTCAGTTCCTCAGAGTAGTCAAGCCCCTTTGAGCCTCACTATCTTTGTAACAGCTGTCCCATTAGTCTAAAAAGTTCTTTCCCTCATACTTACCCCAGCTACATCATACCTATATTTTAGGTGTTTTTTGAAATGGTCTTTCCTCAGTCCTTAGCTAAAAATAGAAATTCTCTCTCTAAATTCTTTCTTTAATGGCCAATAAGCACTCAAAAAGATGCTTAATATCATTAACCATTAGAGAAACACAATCCAGAATTACAATGAGATACCACTACATACCCTCTAGGTGGCTGAAATAAAAACACAGACATTAGGAAGTGTATTAGTCAGTCAAAGGGGTGCTGATGCAAAGTACCAGAACTCTGTTGTCTTTTATAAAGGGTATTTATTTGGGGTAGACGTTTACAGTTACCAGACCCTAAAGAATCCAACTCAAGTTACCATAAAAGGCACATTCTCGCCCAAAGTCTGTTGCCATGTATTGATGCAAGAAGGCAGGTGATGTCTGCAAGGGTTCAGCCTTCCTCCTTCCTCTTAAGGCTCCATGGTCCCAGCTTCTTCCACTCTCAGCTGTAGGCTGGAGGGCTTGGTTCTTTTCTGGCTCAGCTATTCTAGTCTCTTCACAAGGTCAGCTATAGACTATCATGCTAATCTCTCTTCCTGGGGCCGTGTCTCTGGAGCACTCTCTCTTCCTGTGCATTTGCTTCTGTGTGAAAATGTATTTTATCGGCTCACCAAGGGGGTGGGGACTCAACCCTGCATGCCCTAATGATGTGGTTGAATCAAAGCCATAATCTTAACATAATTTAACCAAAGACATCTCAGTTGAATCTAATACAACCAAGTTTATCACGCCCACAGGAACAGACAAGTTTACAAACATAATTAAATATATTTTTTGGAATTCATAAATAATATCAAACTACTATAGTGTCGATAAGGATGTGGAGAAATTAGAACCTCTGTACAGTACATTGCTGGTGGCACTGTAGAATGGTGCAGTCACTTTGGAAGACAATTTGGAAGTTCCTTAACATGTTAGAGTTAAAAATGACTCAACAATTCCACTAAATCTATATTCAAGATAATTACAAACATATGTACATACAAAGCCCTGTACATAATTGTTTATAATAGCCAATAGGGGGAAACAACTCAAATATCCACCAATGGGTGACTGGATAAACAAAATGTGGTATATCCATGCAATGAAATATTATTCAGCAATAACAATGAATGAAGTGGGGCCGGCTGTAGCCCAGTTGTTAGGACGCCAGTTTACCACATGGGAGGCCCCGGGTTTGGTTCCCGGGGCCTCTTCGAGCGGGCAGACCACCTTGAGAAGGCAAGCCGCCATGGGCAGGGCAAGCTACCCGCGAGCAGGGCAAGACACCCACAAGCAGGCAAGGCCGCTGCGCGGTGAGCTTACTCGGCAGGTCTCCGCAACGGGGGGAGACAAGCAGACACAGAAAAATGCAAAAAAAAAAAATGAACACAGCAAGAACAAGCAGAAAGGGGGGTTTATATAATTTTTTAAAAAATTAATGAAGTACTTTTATATGCTACAACATGGATGAACCTTGAAAACATTATACTAAGTGAAAAAAGCCAGCCACAAAGGCCACATGTTGTATGATTCCATTTATAAGAAATGACCAGAATAAGAAAATCTGCAGGGACAAAAAGTCAATTAGTGGTTGCCAGGGACTGTAGGAAGGAAGGATATGGAGTGACTGCTAATGGATATGGATTTCTTTCAGGGAAGATGAAAATGTCCTAAAATTAGATAGTGGTGATGGCTGCACAACTGTGAAAATACCAAAAACCATTATCTCCATATATTAAAAGGGTGAATTTTATACTCTTTGAATACACTCTGAATTACATCTCAATAAAACTGTCACTATTTTCTAAAGATTTTTTAAAATCCCATTTTGTTTCTTTGTAGTAATTATCACAACTTTTAATCATATCATTATCTAAAATTTTATGTTCAACATCTCACTTTCCCACCAAAGTGTAATGTCAAAAAGGGCCAGAACTATGCTTTATTTCTTTTCATTGCTGTGTCATAGAACATGTGCCTTCTACCATGCCCAATTGGTGGTTAGTGCTCAATATTTGCTAAATAAATGAGAAGGATTATGATTAGTAGGTGTAACTGATAAGGATAGCAATATTAGGAAACCAGCCATTAGTTTGTGCCTAAATCAGGAAACCAAAGATAATCTTGGAAATTAGCTCTGGTTCTACTTCTACTTTGAAATCAAATTAATTTGGGGTCATCTGACTTATATAGAAAGAGGGGTGTTCACAATTTTCATTTCTGAGCAAGCCATGGAGAAGCACTGAATGTTCTTTATTGTCAGAGAGCAATTTTTGGCATCATAGCTTCCATGACACTATCAAAGAGTACATTAGAACCTCAGGCTTCTGACATGGTTGCGGGCTAATAGAACATGAAAATGACTGCATCTTTATTGTTCATCCAGGCATCCTTTATTCATTCAACCATTATTGTCATGCACCCTTATTCCAGGTGCCCTCATTGAGCTTACATTGTAGCAACGGGGAAAGAGTAAAATAATAAATTAAAATACGTAATAACCCAGAGGATGACAAAATGCTGAAGAGGTTATTAAGCATGATAGGGAAGTGGGAGAATGGGGGTGCAAATTTAAATAAGTGGTCAAGAAAGACCTTCATAAGAAGGTGAGTTAGTGAATCCAGGGAACTCTCTAGAGCAGGGGTTCTTAACCTTTTTTTGTTCCACGGACCCTTAGCCAGTTGGGTGAAGTCCACACTACACTGTGTATTATTTAATAAATATATTACACCCGCACCAACATGTCCCCACAAGAATAATACTTTTTTATTTCAATTCAAGCTCATGGACTCCTGGTTAAGAACCCTTGATCTAGGGGAACCGCATCCCAGGCAGAAAGAAAAACAAGAAAGAGAACAAGGGCAGAAGCCCTAAGGTAGAAGTATTCTGGCATGTTAAAGAACAGCAAGGAGGCCCAAGTGATTGGCGTAAGGTGATAAAGGGAGAGAATGGTAAGAGAAAAGGGTCAAAGGGGAAATGGGAAAGGATAAGAGAGGGAAATCCTTTCCCATATCCATTATATAGATATTGACTTTTACTGTGAAAGAAATGGGAAGCACTGGAACATTTTAAATGTTGAGGTACTGTGGTCTCCTTACTTTTTAACAGATCACTTTGCTGTGCTGAAAATAGTTGGGGGTGTAGGGAGAAGCATGATGAGGGTCAAGGTAGGACCATAAGCAGAGAGACTAGTGCAAGATCCAGATGAGGAATAGTACAGGTGATTTTGACCAAGGTGATTACAATAGAAGTGATAGAAAGTGATGCATTTGGGGATAGAAGGTGAAGAGAGATCCAACAGGATTTGCAGATCAAGTGATGGGAAGATCATTGGTGACCTTAACAAGAGGAATTTTGGTGGCATGAAAGAGAAAAAGTCTGTTTACATAGAGTGTATATTGAAATCAATCCCTAAGAATCATAATAGGGAAGTATTACAAAAGACAATAAGCCAGAAGCTAAACTGTTTGGCTTGAGTTTGAATTTCTTTTCAGTTTTATTGAGGATTCAATCACAATTTCCAAAATGTTTTATCTTTTTCTGATTCTTGCTTTGCCTTCTTTTATTTTCCTTTAATCAGCCAAGGAAAGGAATTTATGACTAGGCTGTAACTAGTATGTTAAAGTTTTGTTTTATCTTGTTTTTAATTATAAAACATACTCCATTATGAATCCAAACTTGAAATAGCCATTCAGCAATTTGTACCTAGAAAAGAACAACTTACACTGGGTAGAAGAGGAAAAACATGCCAATTGCATTTCTTTTATTCAGTTTCAGAGAAAAGGTTTTATAAGGAAGTGGCTGAAAAATGTGTGCAAATGTGAAATGTTGCATCCATTAAGTTCAGTGACTCTGATTGGTGAATGTTTAGCCAGAGAAGGTTGCTAAGCAAAATAGTCAAGAAACAGCCATAAGTGAAATCCACCACAAACCCATCATTTCATATTGGGCCATCAGTCTTCAGCAAGATGCCAACTGTGAATCACCTGAATATTTGGACATAAGGAGGCATCATTGATAATACCCAGTGTTAATAGAAAACCATCAGACCCATGCTTAGTTGCCCACTGGTAAGGGTCATTGATCTGCTCTATGCCAGGATGCAGACTTATGAATTTTGGGCACCATTTTGGCAAGGTCTTTACATGCTGCTCCTTCAACCATGTGCAAGATATTAATCAAACTGCACCTATTTTTAGTTTCAGATAGTTCAGCTCTTTTTAAATTGGATACTGGGAAAGGAAAGTATAAGATTAATGAGTGACCTAAGTTGATATTGAAGTACTGAAAAATAAACAGTGGAGTGGGAATCCAATTAGTTTGGGCCATTTCTCAAGTTGTAAGTCGAATTCCTAAAATGAGAAACACAACCCAAATACAGTAATATTTTTTCATATTATGTGTTAAATATAAATGTTAACTATAAATATTAACATCTGAGGACCCCATTGACAAAAAGAATTGGTCCCTTTGTGAGTGATCTGAATTTGAGACATTGGGAATTTCTCATACTATGAAATTTCCAGAATTAGTCTTTAGTTCATACATGCCAATGGCAATTTTGTTTAATGTGAGCATTTTCATTTGCTATGTTTAAAAAAAGACATACAAAGTTACAAGAATTTGGAAACCATTTTAGAATGTGTACGAACTAAGAGAACCATGTTAAAAAATATATCATTAGAAAAAAAACCTTAGGGTTTTGTGGAAGAAGAATTTTGTTGAACATTAAAAATATGTATGAATGGGTGGGAATATGATCGGAGTGGTTTACAAAGCTGAGCAGCCTGCGGCCCACTACCGATAGTATCCATGTGCCCTACAGAGAAAGCTCCAAAAAGAATCACCAGTTGTTCTAAAATGATCTTAGTAAAATTGATAAAGTAAATAAATAAGAGCATCATGAATAACACTTCTCCCCACTTATATGTGAGGAGACTGAAGATATCTTCTGAGTATTATATGAAGCTTTACATTTGTGGTGAGGCAGCCATTGACTCATGCAAGAAACAGGGAAAAAAGTGCATGAGAACCAAAGAGAAAATGTGAATTAGACGAAAGGCACCAGAACAAAGGGGTTGACATTTATGCTTACATGTAGAGAATGAGGAAAAATTGAGTCAACCAAGAAAGACAACTAGAGGAATGGGTTTTGAGATTGACCCTGGGCTGAAGGATAAAAAGCTGATTCAGCGTATTCTTCAAGTATAATCCAAGGTGAGAAGAAACATTGTTTTTGTTTGTTTGGTTGGTTTGGTTTGGTTTTGGTGGGAGTGGGGGTCATATTATTTTGCTTTGCTTTGCTTTGCTTTGCTTTGCTTTGCTTTGCTTTGCTTTGCTTTGCTTTGCTTTGTTTGCTGTTACATTGATAACTCAGTCAGAAAAATGTCCCTGATTTGCTACCAAACACTGGTAGCTAAGGGAGACAGAGAAGGAAACATGTAATGAGAGAGAATTCAGAAATCTATTTGATCTTTGCAATAAAACTATCAACCTATCATTTCCCGCCTTCACATACTTTGAACACCAGCATGGTTTCCATTGATTACCTCTAAATACAGGATCCTTTCAACACAATTCTGAAGAGTTGATCAGAAGATGTTGAGAGAAGATTAGGGAGACTATTATCCCATTGCCCTCTGATAGACATCAGCGTTGCTCCTCAATATTTCCTGCTCTCTGCATTCTGATAAGTTGGGGTAATCACACTTCCTTATATCCTTGGGGTTAGGAATGGACATTTAAATTTCTTTGGAAAATAGAGTATGAATGTTGGTGATGTGTGTCCCCTCTCATTAGAAGCATTTAGTTGCCATTGTGTGACTTTTCAGAACACTCTTCCCTTGCTGCGGCATTCATGGAAGCATGTGTTGAAATGTAGATTCAAAACTGAGTTCTGAAATGAAGGCCAACTGCTTGCAGGGTCGGCAGACATAAAGCACACTTTGTTTGATCAAGTCAAGTATTTGTTTTTAGGCCACAGATATTTGGGGTTATTTATTACTGCACCTTAACCTAGCCTATCCTGACTAATACATGCTCTAACTTCCATGAAGACTCAGAATTATCAAAATAAATACTTTAATTCTTTGGTGTCTAAAATGGTGGACAATTATATTGGCAGGGAGCTTTATGTTAGAAGGTTATTTGCAACTTTATCACCCATGTATCCAAGGCCACCAATTTTTTTTTTTTCATTTTCTTACCTAATTGCCCTGACTAGAATTCCCTCCAGGTGGGTGAGTAGGAGTTGTAAGAACAGACACATTTGGCTTGTTCCTGATCTTTGTGTGTGTATTAGTCAGAGTTCTCTCGGGAAACAGAATAAACAGGAGATATCTGTCAATAATATGAGATTCTGTAAGAATCTCTCACGTGACCGTGGGGATGCACAAGTCCAGATTCCACAGGCAGGCTGCAAACCAGGGGCTCCAATGAAAGTCCAATGAAAGGTCCTTGATGAGTTTCTGGGAGAAGCTGGCTGTCCAAAGACACGCTGGGAAATTCTTTTCGAATGTTGAAATTACTTCCCCTTTTAAGGCATTCAACTGATTGGATAAAAGCGTCGCCCATTGCTGATGCAATCTCCCTGATTGATGCAGATGTAATTAGCCATCCACTCAGTAAACTCACTGGTGGCCTAAGTCCATAAATGCTCTTGTATTACAATTAGCCCAGTGCTTGCTGGACCAAACACCTGGATACAATTACCTGGATGAATTGACACATAGGCCTAACCATCACAGCATGAAACATACAGCCTTTCACTTGCAAGTAGGTTAAGTTATCTCTGGATTTTTCATAAATGCCCTTTATGACCTTGAGGAAATTTCCTTCTGGTCCTCATTTGTTGATTGTTTTTATTCTAAAATGGTTGTATGTTGCCAAATGATTTTTTTTTTATTTTTCTACAAATATTGAGATGATCATGTGCTGTTTTTTCTTTCTATTGATATGTGTCTTCATGGCTATCTTTTAATGTTTTGGTTTATTATTATTATTATTATTATTATTATTATTATTAAAGTCTAGTACTCAATGCAAGTATCTACTTAAAACTGTATCTCCAATAAAGTTAGTTACAAATGATTACATTAGTTATTCCATCATTTCATATATCCATTCAGTTCTACTTGCCAGGCTTTCTTTGAATTGCAAATGCTTTAAAGAGTGCCAATTTAGCCTAAGACCCTAAGAAGATTTCCTTTCCAATCTTTTATTTAGAAGTAAAATAGGATTGTATTTTCATCTTCTCCCATGCATTTATTTCATAGGAATTCTTTCTAAACACTCTTGCTATAGATTAGAGGTTGACAAACTTTTTCTGTATTGGGCAAGATAATAAATATTTTCAGCTTTGTGGGCCATATAATCTCTTTTGCAATTTCTCAACCATGCCATTTGTAGTATGAAAGCTTCCATACACTGTACATGAAAAAGTGGGTGTGTTTATTTACAAAATTAGGCAGCAGACTGGCTTTGACCCATTAGCCATAGTTTGCCAAATCTTTCTTTAGATAATACTTCCAGTTTGTCGCATCCATGTAATTCCATATTATCAGCTATTATTTTCACATATGATAGGACTATATTAATTAAATCACCATGCAACCTGACAACTTATCTGATGTTCTTCACCCCCATGAAATAAAACACATACCCTATTCATGCTGGGAACTCTAAGCTTAATATCCTTTTAAAATATTTTATGACAATAAATAGCTTGGTAGGACTATTTACAAAAAAAAGAAGAGAAAAATGTTATATCCTTTTAGAATATTCAAAAGCCATTTTTTCCTTGATATTATATTTTAAATGGACATTTTTATGGAAACATTTATTTTTTGTTCTATACAAAAACCACCAGATAAAAATCTTTGTGACATAAAGGGAAAAAAGAGATGATAGTAGCCTCAGCAGGACAGAAATGGATCTGTAAAATTGTTTCCAGAGAATGAAATTGTAACTGATATGAGTTAACATCTCTCCATCAGGAAAATACTAGTACATGTCAAATTAGTTCTGTTTATTAGTTCAAAATAAAATATCCCTAACATAGCTGCAATATTATGTGACAGTTGGAAATAAGAAGAATATAGGAGAAGAAATTATACACACACACACACACACACACACACACACACACACACCTGAATCTCCTAGAAGGAAAACAAAATGATTTTACTCTTTTTAGCTTTGATCTCAAATTAATTTTTTAAACCAATATATTTGGAATTACTGGGGCAAAGAAGCACACAAGGAAGTCAGCTGTGGCAAATGAATTCAGGCAAATTTGTTATGTGAAGAAATGCATTATGATAAGACCCAAGGCTATTATGGTTTCCTGCCTAAAATAGCATGGGTATGGGGGGAAATAGATATATTTATCATATAACAGTGCAATGTCTCAATGCGCACACTTAGGACACTAATAGAAATCAATTTTATTGGCTTTTAAAAGATATAGGTATGAAATGTGTTTTTTAATATACCTGATTGGTTTGTTCCTGTTATATACTCCTGAATCTACTGGTCAGGTAGTTTCTGAATAAGCTGGGATAGGTTCTTTGTCTGCTTCTGTCCTCACTCAGGATATAACCAAGGACAAAACTCTTTTCAAAGGGAGGACAAAATACTGATGCAGACTGGAATGGTTCAGGCATGAAGTTGGTCATTATGAACCCCTGTGTTCCACCAAAAGGTGGAAATACTTCCACGTTCAAGCTGCTTTGCCTACAGCGTAGCTGCCACATAGCTAGAGATGCTGCTGGGACACTGAGCAGGAGGACTAAACATGAGCAGCTGGCCAAGAGATTTGTGTCCCGACAGACTTCAGATCAAAGCTGGCTGTGTCGCCACCAATATGTAATCTTGTGCAAATCATTTGGGGTTTGGGCTTTTATTAGTTTGAGCTATATGAAATTGTCAATAGTTGACTGTTTTTAATTTACAACATAGCATTTTCATATGGTTTAAACTATTTAAAATAGATAATATCTATATCATACTGTGGTTGTGATTAAACGAAATGTTTCTATAAACTGTTCAGTACAGTAAGGTATGCTTACTATAATGCTGAGTTCCTCAAAAAAGAATTAACAATTAGAAGGTAATATTTAATATTGGTAGCAATTTGTCCTTTTAGTTAATTGATTTATAGCTCAATCAACAATTGATAATTTAGTATTAATCATTAATAAAATATAAATTGCAGCATAGAATCGTTTATTCAGTCACATGTATACTCTATGGTCCTGGGATCCTGAAGTTTACATCATCACTGGGAGTGCATTTGCCAACAGTTATGACATCAGGTTGGACATGTTCGATCCAAAAATATGCTCCCCCAAAACAGTCTTAATACATATGTTTGACACCTGTGTTATTTGAGGTTTGCTTATATTTGTTAAGTTAACTCAATGATACTATCATGTTCTGCCAAAATGTTACAATGATATCACTTGTGACCTCCGTCTCCATAAGCAAGCCTCCAACTGTAGGGCAGAGGACCATTATAACCGAAATGTATCTTTATCTTACCTGTGCATTCAGTTCCAGTAAAGCCCCAGTAGTGTAACTCTGAAACACAGCATGTTTCCCTTAAAAAACTCATCAAAAGTTAACTCCTCCATTTACTACAGTATATTTTTGTGATATAAGCTGCTGTAACAGTATAATTCTGAGGATTTTAGTCAATTATTCATTTGATATGTCTTAAGATTGCTTGAGGGGCCTGCTGTAGCCCA
>PVKH010042916.1:0-10768 GCA_004027955.1 Chaetophractus vellerosus | reverse complement strand
TCATGAGCACAGGTTAAGGTAAAATGCTTTAAAAATTCACTTCTTAAGCTTTCTTAAACAAAACGTTATTAATGCTTAATGGGTGCCAGAAACGGGGAGACAGACGGGGAAACCGCTGTTCTCGGAACCTTCCATTTAGATGGTGGAAAAACCTTGGGTGGTGGGCCAGTTAAGACAAATATATGGCTAATTTATTCCCCTAGACTCTACGTGATAGGAGCTGTAAGAATACCAAGGGTTCTGAGAATGGGGGAATTACTTTCAGCCTGGGAAAGGAGACAGGGTTGAGGAAGGTTTCATGGGGGAGATGGCATAGAAGAAAACATCATCAGACCATCAGCATTTATATAGTGCATGTGGCACTGTGAAAACAAGTAAAGAAGATACAGCTCTTGCCCTCTAAGAGCTTACAACCAAGGGATAATCCAGAATGTTGTGTTTTTTCCCTAAGTTACTTTAAACCTTTTTTTCACTTGATTTAAAAACATTAACTTATTACATTGATATGGCTCAAAAAGCAGGAAGTATAAGAAGGTATTCAGTGACAAGTGTTCCCTCCCATCCCTGCCCTCCACCTACCCCGGTTTCCGAAGGCACACTGTTTGGGGTCACTTCTGAGTTTAGCTCCTTATGCATCTGCTCTTTGACTAGGCTGTTGCTTAGAAAATATTCACTCTCCTCACCTCTTCCATTGTGGTCAAGTTTACTTTCTGCCCACATTGACTTTGCACTTGCCTATATACTTGCTTTGGCTAGTGGGTATTGGGCGGAAGTGACAGTGCCATTTCCAAGCTGAGGCTTTGAGTGGTGGAGATTTCCCTCAGAGCTCTCACATTCCTGTCATCCACCATAAAAGTGCTTGCCCAGGTAGCTTCTGTACCTTCAGCCTGGGTCCACAGGGAATCCACCAGAACCCACAGGCAACCTGCAGCACCCAGACCCACAGATCTCAGAGCAAGAAAATGTTTGTTGCTGTAAACCAGTGAAATTTGGGGGTTGTTTTTTAAGCAGTATTATTGAAGCAAAATGTAGCCTCACTTTGCTATGTCTATGTATGTATGTATGTATATATGTATGTATCCATCTATCCATCTACCTACCTCCCTACCTACGTATCCAGCTACCTATCTATCCTTGTGATTTCCCATATTGGCATATAGAGCACATCCTCTTTCTTCTTTGAGTTTCATTGCATTCCATTGTGTGGCTGTGCCCAAAAGTTCTTAACCAGCTTCCCATTGATGGATGTTTGGGTTAGTCCAGTGTTTTGCTATCACAAACAATAATGCATTAAAAAGCGTTATACACCACTCATTTTATCTGTAGAATGTTGGAATTGTTGGGTTGGGGTTATATGAAAATTTGAAAGATATTGCTCAATTGCACTATTTTGGGGTTCTTCCAAGAGCAATGACACTGATCATCAGATGAAAGCTGGAAGAGATATAGAAGACAATCTAGTCTCACACCCTCATTAAACAGAAGGAGAAACTGGGACTTCAAGAGGTGACAAGATTTATCCAATAGCATCCCTACCAACTGTGAAGTCCTTGAGGGCAGGAGACTGGCTCTTACTCATTGTCAAGTCTCCCTGTCTTGGATTTTACACTGTAAAGTAAAATCATGTCTTCCTTACTCTAAAGGCTCTAATGGCTCCCCCCAAAAAACAGAATAAAATGCAAACATCCTTGCCATAGTTTACAAGACTACAGAATCTGGGCCCTTTTTACCCTTAACCTTGCCCCCTTCAATCTCTGTCCACCCTCCCCCAACTCCTGCCATTCTGATCTTTCTTCTGTTCCTCAAACATGAAAAGATCATTCTTACGCCTGGGTCTTTGCACCTTCTATACTAGCTTGGATATTTGATCCAGGTTTCTGCTCAAATGTCATCTCAGATCGGCCTTCCCTGGCTTCTCAAGTTCCATGAGCCCTTCCTACCATTTTCCATCCCCTTGCCCGGAATCATTTTTCTTCATGGCATTTACCCTACCTGACATTACATTTTTATTCGTTGGTTGTCATCTCCCCCAAGAGAGCACTTGGTGCTCTCTGCCAGAGGGCCATCTCTGCTTCTAGAACCTTCTTGGCACTCAAGGAGCACCCATAGGCAGAAGGGAACTGGTGGAAAATACTCCAGCAAGCTTACCCCTTGGAGAGACAATTATGAGGCAGCTCTCCACAGTCTTGCAGAGGCACTATGATGGACTAACCCTCAGTTACCAGGGTAGTAACCAGCTCATCAGTGTAAGCTTTACTGTCCTCCCTGCATTCCCTGACCCCCTCCTCAGACTTTCTGGACTATCTCCCAGATAATCTCCTTGTGCCTAAATCTTTGTTTCAGGGTCTGCTTTGGCAGGAAACCAAATCAAGACAGCACCCCACTTCATAGCAGTATTAATTAGCACTATTTAAAACTTTTATTGATTTATTTATTGCTGGTCTCTTTACTTCTGGTATGCTTCTTGAGCACAGGCTCCCAGGTCCCTTTTTTAAAAAAAAATTTAGGAGGTACCAGTGATTGAACCCAGGACCTCACACATGGGAAGCAGGTGCTCAACCTCTGAGCTATATCTGCTCACCAATGAGAGTTGTGGTTTGTTTTTTGTTTGTTTGTTTGTTTGTTTTTAGAAGGAGCCAGGGATTGAACCCAGGACCTCATATGTGGGAAACAGGCGCTCAATCACTGGCCCCCCCAGGTCCCTTTTGTTCATTAATGTATCCCCAGCTCCTAACACATTTCCAAGACCTGGTAGGTACTAAAAATATTTGAGGAATGACTGATGCATAATGAACCCCAAATCTTCATTTATTAATATCGTGCATAAAATACAGGATTCCCATATGCCACCGTGTTACTAACACCTTGCATTGGTATGGTACGTCATGTATTAATAGCATAAATAGAAATTGTTTGTGAAATTTCATTCAAAGACACTTTAAAAGGTAGCCCTAGTTATACTAGACAACACAGTCATTTTGCAGGGAAACTGAAGCCTGACTTTTGGGGAATTTTGTGTGCCAATGTGAGCACAGCTTAAAGAATCCAGTTTGTTTAATTTTCAGCCAGGCTTACTGAGGTCTAATTTCATATAGTAAAATTCAGAGTTCTGTGAGTTAATATAGTCATTTAACCACCACTGTGATCAAAATACAGAAAACACTTCCGTGGTAGTTTGAGGCTTTTTTGGATCCCAGAAAAATCATGTCCTTAGAGCTAATGCATTCCTGTGGGTGTGAACCTATTGCAGGTGGGACATTTTGATTAGGTTACTTCAGTTGGGGCGTGGCTGAGGGTGGGTCTTAATCCTCTTACTGGAGTCCTCTATAAATGGGATGAATATGGAGAGAGAGACAGAGAAAAAGCCACAGGAGCAGAGAGAAAGCCAGAGGAAGCCAGAAACTGAAGGCAAAGCCCGGAAGAGAAGAGACCAGCAGACGCCGCCATGTGCCTTGCCATTGACAGATGAGTCCAGGATCCCCAGCAGCTGGTCTTTGGGGAGAAAGCATTGTCTGATGATACCTTGATTTGAACATTGTTCTCAGCTTGCAACCTAATAAATCCCCATTGTAAAAGCCAACCCATTTCAGTATTTTGGCATTTTGGCCATTCCATCACCCCCTTGATAGTCATCCCCTCCTCCCACCCCCACCCCTGGTAACCCCTGATCTGTTTTCTGTCCTTATGGTCATGCATTTTCCAGAATGTCATATACATGGAGTCATACAGCATGTCAAGGCTAGATGACTTTTTTTTTTAAGATTTATTAATTTATTTATCCCCACCCCCCTTGCTGCTTGTGCTCGCTGTGTCCATTTGCTTTGCATTTTTCTGTGTCTGCTTGTCTCCTTTTGTTGGGTCATCTTGCAGTGTCAGCTCACCGTGCCGCATGGGCCAGCTTGCCTTCACCAGGAGACCCTGGGAATCAAACCCAGGGCCTCCCATGTGGTAAACGGGGGCCCAACCAATTGAGCCACAGCTGTTTCCCAAGGCTAGATGACTTTTGATCTGCACAATTAAAAAAAATTTTTAGTAAACTTTTTTAAAAACACAGATTTAGATTTATAAGAAAATTGGCAAAGATAGTACAATGTTCCCATATGCTCTGTGTGGCAGTTTGAGATTATTTATGAACCCCAAAAAGATTATGTAGTAAACTAATCTCTTCCTCTGGGTGTGATACCCTTTGATTGTATTAGATTCATCTGAGATGTCTTTGATTAAATTATATTAAGATTAGGGCTTTGATTTGACCACATCATTAGGGGGACTCATAGTTGAGTCGCCACCCCCTTGGTGGGCTATATAAATGGACACTTACTCAAGGAGAACACAGGAAAAAGATGCCCAGAGGAAGAGAGAGAACTCTATGACATGGAAGAGGAGAAAACTTTGATCCTGCAGTCTCGGGAAGAGAGAAGAGCCATTCACCTCATAGTTTGCAGCTGAAGAGAACAGAGCAGCCGAGCCCTTTGCCAGCCTACAGCTGAGATTAGAAGAAGCTATGCCCTTGGAGCCTCAAGAGGAAAGGAGAAGGCTGAGACCAGGCAGATATCGCCTGCCATCTTACTTAAACACCTGGCAAATGACTTTGGGTGAGAAATCAGCCTTGAGTTGGACTCTTTAGGGCCTTGCAACTGTAAGCTTTTACCCCAAATAAATCCCCTTTATAAAAGCCAACAGATTTCTGGTACTTTGCATCAGCACCCCTTTGGCTGACTAATATACTCTGTACCCGGTTTCCCATCATTTTAACATCTTATTTTAGTATGGTACTTTTGATATAACTCATGAACCAATATTGATATATTATTAAATAATGTCCATATTTTCTTCATATTTCCTTAGTTTTTCTCTAATATCCTTTTTTTCTGTCTGAGGATCCCATCCAGGGTACCATATTCCATTTAGTTGCCATGTCTCCTTAGGCTCCTCTTAGCTGTGACATTTTCTCACACTTTCCTTGTTTTTGATGACAGTTTTTTTTGTTTTTTTTTTCCTTAGGAGGCACCAGGAACTGAACCCGGGACCTCCCATGTGATAGGGAGGTGTCCAATCCCTTGAGCCACATCTGCTCCCTGCTTTTTGTGTCTCTCATTGTGTTTCCTCATTGTGTCTTCTCTTTGCGTCATCTTGTTGCATCAGCTTGCTGCACTGGCCCATTGTGTCTTCTCGCTGTCTTGCTTGTCTTCTTTAGGAGGCACTGGGAACTGAACCTGGGACCTCGCGTGTGGTAGGCAGGTGCCCAACTGCTTGAGCCATACCTGCTTCCTGATCTGAGCAGTTTTGAGGAGCACTGGGTCATGTATTTTGTTGAATGTCCCTCAGCTGAGATTTGTCTAGTATTTTTCTCATTATTAGACTGGAGTTATGGGGTTTGGGGAGTGAGATCACAGGCATAAAGTACCCCTCTCATCATATCATATCAGGGGTACATGCTCTCAAGATAACTTTTCCCCATTGATGCTGACCTTGATCCCCTGGCTGAGGTCAGGTTTGTCACATTTCTCTCTGTTAAGTTACTCTTTTTTTCCTCTTTCCTCTACTGTAATCTTTGGAAGGAAGTCAATATGTGAAATCTACACTGAAGGAGTGGGGAGTTATGCTCCACCTCCTAAAGGGAAGAAGATCTACATAAATTATGTGGCATTCTTCTGCTTAGGAGATTTGTCTCTTCTCCGTTTATTTGTTTATTCAGTCATTTATTTATATCAGTATAGACTTACGGATATTTATCTTATACTCTGGGTTATAACCCAATATAGTATTTATTTTGTTTTTCCTTTTTTTATCATGGTAAAATACACATAATACAAAAATCATTTTAACCATTTTTTTAAGGAGGTACTGGGGATTGAACCCAGGACCTCATACATGGGAAGCAGGCACTCAGCTACTGAGTTATACCTGCTCCCCAGTGAGAGGTGGTTTTTTCATTTGTTATTTGTTTTTAGTAGATACCAGGGACCTTGTACATGGAAGCAGGTGCTCAACCAATTGAACTACATCTGCTCCACTAAACCATTTTTAAGTGTACAATTCTGTGACATTTCATGCATTGAAAGTGTTAACTAACTTTCACTCCTATTTCCAGAACATTTTCAGCATCCCAAATAGAAACTCATACCCATTAAGCAATAAAACTCCCCAGTCCTCCCTACTCCCAGCCCCTGGTGACCGGTATTCTGCTTTTCTTCTTTATGAATTTGTTTTTTGTGATTATTTCATGTAAGAGAAATTATACAAGATTTATCCCTTTGTGTCTGACTTATTTCACTCACCTTGATGTCTTCAAGGTTCTTCCATGCTGCAGCATGAATCTCAACTTCAAACTTATTTTTCTTTTTATCGTTAACAAATTTATTTCCCTTTCACCATGTTTTTGGTATTTCCTGTGTTCCGCAATTCAATCTTGGCTGCCACATCCAGACAGACAGAAAGCACAAGGTCCTTCTTTTTCTTGATTCTGTAATGAAAACCTTAGCAGCAGACATTAACTGCTCCAGGTCTGTCAGAGATGCATAACTTAATTATTTTCTACAGCTCAATTATATTTCATTGTTTGGATAGACCACGTTTTGTTTATACATTTATCTGTTGCTGGATTGGGTTGTTTCCACCTTTTGGCTGTTGCAAATAATGCTGCTATAAACATTGATGTACAAGTATCTGTTTGAGTCCCTGTTTTCATTTCTTTTTGATATATACCCAGAAGTGAAATTGCCAGGTCATATAGTAATTTCGTATTTAACTTTCTGAGCATTACTTTGTTGTTAAAAATTTTTTTTGTGTGTTCCAAATTTGGTATTGTGAGTTCTTTCAGCTGACCTCTGTCCTTATTACATACCCCCAGCATTTTGGGTCAGTATATATTTATTTAGCATTTCCTAACTATCTGGTACTACCAGATACTTCAGGTATATGTTGTGTATTTCCTGCCCCAGCCCTAGAGTCAGCCTTTTCTGCAAGGCTGCCTGGTACCTTTTTTTTTTTTTTTTTTTTAATTATATGTCCCCCCCTTTCTGTTTGTTCTTGCTGTGTTCATTTTTGCGTTCTTCTGTGTCTGTCTGTCTCCCCTCCTTTGCGGGGACTCACCGAGTCAGCTCACCGCCCGGCAGCCTTGCCTGCTCACCGGCGGCCTTGCCTGCTCGCGGCGGCTTTGCCCTGCCCACAGCAGCTTGCCTTCTCAAGGCGGTCTGCCCGCTCAAGGAGGCCCCGGGAACCGAACCTAGGGCCTCCCATGTGGCAAACCGGCGCCCTACCAATTGCGCTAGAGCCGGCCCCTGCCTGGTACCTTTTGTTGGAGAATGGTGTTAGAAATCAAGATCTGGGTGCTGAGTGTGCTTGTTGCTACTGAGGTGTTGTTGCTTCTAAGCCCTCTCAGCTAACAAGGCAAGAAAATATATGTGTGTATCTATAAATATTTCTATATGTAAACATCTGTATCTATATTAGGCTAAAGATGAGTTCATACTGATGAGTTTGCAACTCTAACCCATTACCACATTCAGGGGTTGCTTAAAAGAACAGAAATTTATTGTCTCAGTTCTGGAGGCCAGAAGTCTGAATTCAAAGTGTTGACAGAGCTATGGTTCCTCTAAAACCTATAGGACAGAATCCTTCCTTATCTCCTCTAGCTTCTGGTGGCCCCAGCAGTCCTTGGTGTTCCTTAGCTTTTAGATGCCTCCTCCCCTTGCTTATATGTCAACTCCTACGCCAGTAGTGAGAAGCCTGGCTCAGAATCATTAACCTGTACCCCTGTGGGGAAGAACTCAGAATCATTAACCTGTTCTCCTGTGGGAAAGAACTTTATCAGCTAGAATACAGTGCTTACATGCAGGTGCTTTTGCCTTTAGTCTTTTTGTTTGTTTGTTTAAACATAATTCTTTAATTTATTAAAAGTAATAAATCCCTTATATTTTAATGAAATAATGCATTTGACAATGTTATATCCCCATATCCTAATAAAATGTTGAGAAGAGAAAAATGCTTTTATCTTTTTGAAAGATTCTATTTTCAGTTCTATTTCTCCATTCATTCCATTGGTTTGAATGAAAAGTGTGGAGGAAATATGAACTTACACGTATATATGGTGAGAAAAGGGAAGGAATATTGCTTATCATTTTCCTTAACTGTTCATATTAATCTTTTATTTATTTATTTATTTATTTTTAGGATACATCGATTACATAAATGTTACACAGAAATTTTAGGGGTACCCATATGCCCCACCTCCCACACCTCCCAGAACCCCCCCCACATACATCCCTCATCAGTGTGGCACATCACCTGCAATAGATATTCACATTTTAGGGCTTTGCCACCAAGCATGGACCACAGTTCAGACTGTAGACCATCCTCTTTCCTACACAGTTCTGCTTGACACATGATGATACATAATGTCCTATATCCTCCATTGCAACATCAGCCAGGACAATTCCCAAGTCCCAAAAAAAGATCCCATATTACAACTGCCCTTCCCTCTCCCTGCCCCCAAAGTGTCCAGTGGCCCCTGGCACCACATACCTTTGTAATTTCTTCCATTGCGTGAATCACAAGTCTATTACAGGACACCAACAAGTCCACTCTAGTCCATAGCTCTTCCCCCAATCCTGAGGAGTCTAGGATGGTGATGTCCCCTCCACCACCAAGTGAGAGGGGGCTTATATCCTGTGGATACAAAGGAAGAGATTATCCTGCCTGCAGCTGCAGGCTTCTGATTTCCAAAGTTACTTAGGTCAGCACCTTTTCTTCCCTCACCCCCTTCAGTGAAGGTTGTTTCACACATTTGTAATACAATTAGATAGTTTTGTCACATTCTATATTCCATCCTAGGATTTCCCAATCTAAAATGTTTTCTTTAATTTGCATATGTTAAGGTTCTCTCTTTGTAAAGATCTATGGGTTTGACAAATGCATAGTTTCATGTATCTGCAATTATAGGATCATACAGAATAGTTTCGGTGACCTAAAAATCCTATTGTGCTCCACCTATTCAACTTTTTCTCTCTCCTCTCAAACCCCTGGCAACCACTAATCTTTTTACCATCACTATACTTTTACCTTTTTCAGAAGGTTGTATAATTAGAATCCTATATTTGTATCCTTTTCAGACTGGCTTCTTCACTTAGAGATAAGCCTTTAAGATTCATCCATGTTTTTTCATGCCTTGATAGCTTATTTCTTTTAATCACTGAGTCATATTTCTTTATATGGATATACCACAGTTTGTTTATCCATTCACCTTTTGAAGGACATCTTGGTTGTTTCCAGTTTGGGGCAATTATGAATAAAGTTACAAACATTAGCATGCAGGTTTTTGTGCAGGCATAAGTTTTCAAATCAGTTGGGCAAATAACTAGGAGTGCAATTTCTGGATCATAAGTTAAAATTAGGTTTAGCTTTGAAAGATACTGTCCACCTGTTTTCCAAAGTTGCATTCGCACTATCAATGAATCAAAGCTCCCGTTGTTCTACATCCTTGTAAGCAATTAGTATTCTCAGTTTTTGGATGCTATCCATTCTCACAGGTATGTAGTGGCATCTCATTATTGTTTTAATTTGCAATTCCCTAATGACAAATGATATTGAGCGTCTTTTCATTTGCTTATTTGCCATCTGTATATCTTCTTTGGTGTCTTCATACTTTTTAATCACTTTGCCCATCCTTTGCTAGCCTATAAGGAAATAGCAGTTTCTTGCTTGTGTCAGTAAAAGTCTTACTGATTGGAGTGATAATTTAGTTTCGATTCTCCATCCTGTTTACCATTGTTCCTTGCAATGAAAATGACTTCAGACAGGACTTGTTTTCACAAGATTTGGGCAAATAGAAGAGAATCCTATAAAAGTATAGAGATCCTTCAATAATGCTTCTGCACTTCCAAAAAAAAAAACGTATTATATTACAACTTTTTAAAAATTAACATTTAAATCTCTTCCCTTCAGAATTTCATTAAGAATTTTCCTCTTTTCCTTCTAGGTGTAAGTCGACATCAGTGGTGTCTCTCTTGCAATGGTCACTAGCCAAGTGATTATAAGCAAGTTATTTCACCTCTGAACCTTCTCTGCAGTTCCTCTTCTTTATCCCTGTCTTGATCCCTACATGAAGCCTCTTTGCAAACTGTTGCTTTCCCAACATCCATGGCACTCTTCCCCATCCTGTGGTTTGGGTGGTATCAATCCTTCTTCCATCTCCAGGGGTGGGCCCAGTGGGCCTGAGCCAGCCGTGGTAATCTTACTGCCCTTGCCACGGTGATTGTTTCAGGTGGACACTTGACCTAAGATGGCCCCATCATAGATAAGCTCAGAACCATTGGTCACTGTCCTGGGAAGAAATGCATTCTTTTTCTCTCCAGATGTGAATGAGGAATTAGTTAGCCAAGGGTTGTCTGTAGGTGGCCATCTTGTGACCTTAAGAGGAACCAGTCAAAATGAAACTGTTTCTGTGGAAGGCAGAGAGGAGAGAACAACAGATCCTTGGAGACATCGTTGTGCTGTTGGCTCAACTTTACTTCTTGATTTCCAGTTATGTGAGTCAATAAATACCCTCATGGTTAAAACCAGTTGGAATTGAGTCTTCTTCCATTTGAAACATTAATAATGTCATTTATGTGCAGACTCTTCCTACTTCTTTAAGTTTGGAAGCACTGTTGGATGTAATCTTTTCTCCCTTCCATGGAGATCATTCAAGATATGTACCTTCATTTCTTTTGGCTGCACTCAGAATTTCTCAACATTTTTGTTTTTCTTTTTTTTTTAAGATTTATTT
>PVKH010042915.1:0-10771 GCA_004027955.1 Chaetophractus vellerosus | reverse complement strand
GGGAGCGGGAAGATTGTAAAGGGGTCTCTGCAGTCCGAGGCGGGGGTGGGGAGGACTTTGGCTTTGACCCTGAATGAGATGGGAGCCATGGGACGGTTTTGAGCAGGGGAGTGTTGGGATGTCACTTGGGCTTTATAAGCAGCGGCAAGTGGGGATGTTAATTTCCAGCACTTCTGGGCGACAGAAGATGAGATGTCAAACCCAAGGCCTTTTTGCCAGCCCATGTAGCATCATTAACCCCAGAGCGCCAGATGCAGCCCCTCCAGAGACACTGTTAATTGACCCAGCGAGCAGCGTCTGATGTTTAAAACACCATCATCTTGGTTCAAACACAGTTCGAGCTCTGGGTTCTTTGCCTCAAGACAGTTCAAGCCACAGATCCCCTGGTAGAGGCATCTTCCCTTCCAACATACCCCAGAAAGACACTTGAAATTCCAGGGGTTTTGTCACAGATTTCCCCATGGCAAGGTCTTGAAATGATGACATTCAACATGCTCACTCACACTGACTCACACACAAAACCATACACACAAAAATCACACACACTCACGGCCACACACTCATATACACGCGGTTTGCCGGGTAGAGTACAGGATGCCCGGTTAAATTTGAATTCCGGATAAATGATGAATTATTTTTAGTGTAAATCTGGCCCAAATATTGCTCCTTATTGGCAGCTGATGCGCCTTTCCCCAGGAACACCCCTTACAATGGCTTTTCTGCATCTTCCAGGCTCCTGCCTGGAAGCCAGATTGGGTGTGGTCATGGTCACAGAGGTTGAGCCCATAGCCCCCTCCCAAACAGCAGGAAATGTCCTGGCCCCATGGGTGCAGGCAGGCTGGACAGGATGAGGAGCCAGCCACCTGCTGGGGCGGCAACGAAGGCAGCAAGTGCCCAGGAGGAGAAGGCACTTCTGGGGTGCACTGCCCAGGGAGGGGGTGCTTCCCAGGGAAGCAGCACTCATGCTCCAGAGCCCAAACCCAAAGGCTGGGGACCTCAGCTTGTCCTCCCTTGGCTTCTCAGCCCCCTTTAAGGAAGTGACTTGGTGGGAAAGGATGGACAGGGCCTGGTTCCAGCAAGAACAGCGGCCCCTACCTTTTACAAACACACATCTTAAAAACAGCATTTTTTTTTAAATAGTGAAGCCTGAATAAGGAACAAAACAAAACAAACATGTGGATAATGCCCTGGGAAGCTGAAAGGCAGGGGAAGCAATGGGAAGAACACAGCTTTTGGCTCAACAGCACTGGCTTTGACTCCCCACTTGTCATTTGTGGGCAAGTGGTTGTGCCTGGCAGAGCCTCAGTTCCCCCGTTTGAAGACAAAGCATGGAAATCAGCAGAGTGGCCCAGCCACCCCAAGACTGGGCCTGGTAAGATGCAGGGTGTTGATGCTTCACCCCCCAGAGAAACGCCTCCAGCCGTACTGCCTGCCCTTTCCAAGGGGCTGCCTCTTGATTCAGCCTGACGGCCTGGGGTCTCTGATACTTCAGCTAATAAGACTCCGCAAGGAGGCCCTCTACCCAGTTATCTGCCAAGGCAGATAACTCTCCACACATTCCGTGCCATTTCTCACCTCCTGGCCCTTGCCGCACCCGTAACTCTTCCTGGAACACCTTGTGGTCTCACCAAAGCCATCCTTAGCTCCCATACCTTCTCCTTCCCCAGCAGGAAGGGGCTCCCCTGTGCACCAGCAGCCCCCAAGCTACATCCATTGCTCTGTGTGGTCTGCCCCTATGTAGAGACTGAGCATCTTGAGAGGGAGGGCCATGTTTGACTCATCTCTAAGCCCAGCACCTCACATGGTGCTGGGCACCTGTTAGAAGCTCAAGTGTTTTGTTATTTCTCTGATGCTGCTAGTCATTGTTCTTCCAACAGGCTTTACGGAGGACTTATGCAAGGCCCTTTGTGCATACTGTTTAATTTTCTCCTCCTCATCAGCTAGATATTATCATCCCCATTTTATAAATGAGGAAACTGAGATTCCAAGGGCTACCACTCTAGTTCATGCAGGCGTTAGGCTTCAACTGCAGGGTTGTCAGAGGGTGAAATCAGAGGGCTTTCCAACAAGTGTCCTTCCCTTTCTGCTCTGGTGTCGAGATCTTCCTAGGCTCTGCCACTGCATCACCAGGGGCTCCTGGATAGATCCCTTCCCTCTCCAGCCCTCAGATTCCTGATCTGTAAAATGGAGAAGGGATTGCAGTTGCTGGTCTCTAAAGTCCCACACCACTGGTGGTGGCAAAGATAAGCAAGAAATGGCCACATTTTGTTTACGTCCAGGCTGACCTTTCCGAAGTCTTAAGCTGCTTGTGACGTCACCTTAATCCTGTGGCAGGAGGCAGTGTAATCAGCTTGGAGAGAGCAGACCTGCAGGCAGATGGCGAGGAGGGGCCCTGTCTCCCAGCCTGGAGTGCTGTCTCCCCTGCCCCTGCCCTGGTGATATACATGACATTCAGAGCCCATGAACATCTTCTGGAGCCCATGGGCGTCAGCTGTCTGGGTGAGGCTGCGACTCAGTGGTCAGACTGGCCTGCCTGGGCTCCTGTGCTGTGGAAAAGGAATTATGAGCCTGGGGTTGCAGGCTGACCTCACGGGCCTCCACTTGGGGCCACACATATTTGTTCTCTTTAGACGTCTGCATGGCTTGACTGTAGAGCTGCAGATGGAGGCGTGGGCGGGCAGGGTTTGCACGCATGAACTCACTTCTTCCAAGTCTTGTTTGGAGGACAAATGAGTCAGCTTGGCATCTTGGCCTGGGGCAAAGGGCACCGGAAAACTATCTGCCAGCTGTGTGGTCTGAGCCTCGATTTCCTAACCTAAGTAGTGGGACTAGTAATGCTGGCCCCATAAAGTATGGAGCTCGGTGAGGCCTTATGTGTGAAGCACCCGGCCCAGGTGGAGGCTCAGGAGAGCTGTTCCCCACCACGGCCCGTGGCCCTGCAGACAGCAGGCAGCTGCCTGTCCAAGCCCAGGCAGCGTTCTAGGAGAGGGACAGGTGGCCACAAGGAAAAGATGTAAACCTAACCAGCTGTAATCCCACTAATGGTTTATCTGCCTTTCATGAGAAGGAGGTCCAGCTTCCGGCATGGGGCCGGGAACAACAGTCTCTGTGTTCTTTTGGGAAATCGAGATAGGGCTCAAAAGAGTGAGAGTCAGGTGTTGGCACCTTATCTTTCCTGGCAAAGCCGGGGCCTCTGGGCCTAGTCCCTGTTGGCAGCCAGAGGGGCATGAATAATGGAAGAGCTGGCCCTGGGCTCCCAGCCCCCAGGCTGCAATGAACCACCCTGGAGGCACAGAGGAGCTCAGAATGGGGGGCCAGGCAGCAGAGATTTCCTGTTCCTGTCCCTGTCCCTGTCCCGACCACGGGTTGACCGTGGGACTCTGGGCCCCAACCTGGAAAACAGGGGTCCTCTCCTGGGCCCCCCAAAGCCTGCAGGACTCCAAGTCTTGTTTGTACCGATGTTGGTTGGTGGCTCCGTTGTCTCCCTGCTGAGGCAGGGGTGGGGAGGCTGGAATGTGGGTCCAGCTGGCATGTGATGCCAAGCAGGGCCCCCAATCATGGGGGGCCTGAAGGAGGCAGGGGTCAGGAGCCCAGCCCTGGACCTCACCCTCCACCAGGTCTCGGGCAGGCATCAGCCAGGGAAAGGGTTTTTCACAGGTGGGGAAACTGAGGCTCAGAGGCACAAGTGGCCTGCCAGGGTCGCTCCACTGACTGGCGGCAGCATCTGGGTTTGAACCTGGGTCTGTCCAACTGCCATGTCCTCACCTGGAGCCTGCACCCAGTCATCGTGGGGCAAAAGTGTGCTCACCTGGCCTGGGGTGCTGGGGGTGGTTCCCCCTGATTGCAGCCCGGGGAGCCACGAAGGCAATAAATTCCGATTGAAGGTGGGGCTAGATGGGCTGCGTGTCAGGCCCGGAGCGGGGCGGGGGAGGGGCGCTGGGAGCCGGGCCCCGCGGCAGCCCCCCCCGCCCCGCTGCTCCCACCAAGGCCACCCCCGCTTTGAGCTTTGAGTCACTGCCTGGCACGAGGCCCAGGGAGGCCTCCGCCTGGGGCCCAACGTCTGCAGGGACAGCCTCGGGCGGCCTCGGCTCCCCGGAACTTGCTCCTGGGAACCTGGACCTCAGGTACTAGCGTGGGTGCTGGACCTTCTCAGCCCAGTGACCCTCTGAGCACGTCTTTGAGGAACGCTGGCTCTCAGCCTCAAAGGCAGGGCACCTGCACCCCGGCGCGGCAGTGGCCGCGGACCCCCTCTCTGACACACTCAGCCACGTGGATTCGCAGCCCGCTCTCACGCGGGCCCAGCTACACCCGTCTGCACGCCCACGTTCACGGGGCTGGACGCGCTCGTGCCCGACACAAACGCACAAGTACTCACGAACACGCGGGGCTGGCTACACAATTTGCAGGGCCCTTGTGGAAAAATCATCACAGGTTTCAAGATGCGACAGCAGAGCATTAAAGCCAGCGAGGGCCCTGGGTGACGGAAGTGGCCCTGCCCACCCTCGCGTGTGCCACTCTTGCACATCCTGGGGCCCTCACAGGCGAACGTGTCCCTGGCACGTGCAGCCGCGGATACACGCTCAGGTGCGCACACGCATTCCCTCCGCTGCCCCTCCCCCACTCATATCACACACCTGGCGTGGAATGACCCTTAAAAATGACTTTTATTGGGACCAGGATCCCTGCTCATTAAAGTGTAATAAGCAAAATCAAGTTGAGTCATCTATGAGTTGCTTGTAAGCAAGAAATGCCAGATGGAATATTAAATGAATCACTGTCTTGGGTTTCATGAGTAACCTCTTAATTGGGTTGAGACTAGTTTGAGAAAACTTTTAAGCCCCCCCACCCACTCCACCCCCAAAATCCCAATTTGACCAGCATTTGTTTCATGCTTTAAAACCCATGAAACTCAATGAATAAAATGTCGACTTAAGGGGTTCCATGAGCAAACTTCTCTACTAGGAAAATCACAAATAATGGAGCAGCTCTTCCTAGGAAAGAGAAGGGTAGGAACCTCACGTTAATTGAGCACCCACTGTGTGCCAGAGTCTGTGCTCCATGATGTGCCATATTATCCAGGAACCACCACATGGTGCCTGGTATACAGTAGGTGCTTAATTAATGAGAGCCCAGTGCTGTATCACATCAAAGCCTAAGGTCCCACTGATGGGAAGATGCACTGTATTTTCGGGCCCACTAAAAGAAAAAAACACTGCTGTTCAAACTCTGAAACGCCGCGGAGGGGAAGCACATTCCAATTTCAGGGGTGCTTCAGTGGGGGCAGGGGCAAGTGTGACTTGGGGTTGACGGAAGCCAGTGGCACGAAGGAGTCAACAGATGGAAAAGGCTGAGGCCCAGAAAGGACAGTAACCTGCTCAAGGCTCTTTCTGCCTTTCGACAGTACATTGTCAGAGGCTCAGGAGGGCTTATTCGCCCATTGTGAAAGCACAGCGTGGGAGGCGGGGAGAGAAGTCCGTGGGGAGGAGACCTACCTCGGTTTCCCTGAAATGCTGCTGGTGGCCCCTCCATCTGTGCCGCCTGGGAGCTAAGGGACCCCCCCTGGCAGAGGGCTTTATTTGCTGGCTCTCTCTACATTTGACCAAAGGCAGGCCGGATTGGGAGCATTTTCTTCAAGGCCAATTGCAGAGATTGGAGGCATTTGGAGGGGAGCCTGCACCCTGAAAGAGGACCCCGGTCTGCCCCGAGCGGGTGCTCGGCCTCTGACCCGTCCTCAGGCAGTGATTCATGATGCCAGGATTGGAAGGCCGTGGGCTCATGAATATGTATCGGCTCTTCATAAATGATGCATTCCCTAGAGGCTTCTGGGGCGAGGCCAAGGAGCTGAGAATCACTCAGCCCCGCAACAGAAGGCGGCTTGGAGAGCTTCTTGTAAAGCACCCGTTCCGCCCTCCCTCCCTGCTCCCCCGCCACACTGAACTTGGGGGCCCACTCTAGTCCTGGTAAAGCACAGGCTTCTGGTTTTCAAAGAAACTGGAGTTTACGTGGCTGGTGGATCTGGAGGGGTCATGAGGGATCAGAACTGGCCTGCAGTCCCTGGGGCAGAGCTGGCCTGGACCCCATCCTCGCTTCAGCACAGGAGAGCTTGCAATCGGTTTGACCTCACAGAGGGCCCAGCAGTCCCTGGGGGCTGGCTCAACCCCAGACATCGCAGTCCTCGGGAGATCCCTGCAGAGGGAATGTGCCCCCCAATTTCTGCAGGGGAGGCTGCGGGTCGCCAAGGTCAGATG
Organism: Chaetophractus vellerosus; assembly: GCA_004027955.1. NCBI lineage: Eukaryota > Metazoa > Chordata > Mammalia > Cingulata > Chlamyphoridae > Chaetophractus > Chaetophractus vellerosus. The sequence continues at coordinate 4,523 of PVKH010042915.1, read as the reverse complement.
ACTTGCTCACGGTCACGCGGCTAAGGAGCTCTTACTGGCAGTGGGATTTTGACTCCAAAGCCCTGGCCTTAGATGCTCGCCCTCGACTGCTCCCCCAGCACAGTCATTGGAAGATCTGGCCTCGGCTTGCCTGACAGCCTGAGACTCACCCCAAATCCCTGTGTTGTCTGTCTAATGTGGAGTCACCAATAGAGGCTTTTAGGGTTTTCCCTGCCTCCGACCCAGATAAGAAGGTAACAAGCCTGTGGGGTTCCCGAGAGTCTTTCTCGAGGTCGTCAGGGCGTGGTGCCCACAGCTGTGCAGCACCCACCTCGGGTTCCCTTTCAGCCAGGCAGACACGCCCCAGCTATATGCTGGCTCTTTCCAGGACCTCGCAAAGGCCGGCCATGGTCTCGTCCTCCGTTATGGCTTCTCAGCATTGACCTTCCACAGCCAGGTTAAGGAGACACGCCTTAGAGTAGACATAGCACCCCCCACTCCTATTCCACAGTGGAGGTGCCCAGGGACCCAGGGGACCTCTAGTCCCTGGATCTGTGGCTTTGCTCTTAGCCTTATGTAGAGGGCCTGAAAAGCAGGCTATGCAGAACCAGGGGCAGCGTGGAAAGAAGTGGACAGAATGTGGCCTGGCATGCGTCCATCAGGTGTGGGGCCCTTGCTGGCCCCTTGCTCCCAGAGACTTAGTCTTCCCATCTGGAAACAAGGGTCAACAGCATCCACCACTGCCGTGAGAGTCCAACAAGGCATCAGCAAAGCCCAACTATGGGGCCCAGTACACAGTCAGAGCTCAATACAGGTCCACATGATGAAGGAGGAAACTGACCTCAATCCCCCCCACACAGTGGGAATGCCAAAGCAGGAAAGCTGGTGGCCCAGACGTGGGATTTATGCATGTAGACAAGGTCCAGGTAGGAGCCTCTTGGGCACAGGTGGCCCTGGCATCACGGAAAAGCCTGAAAAGGCATCAGGACTGGACCCAGGTTCTAGCAGGAAGGGGAGGGGAGGGGATCTGCTTTCCCAATGGCAGGTGTCTGGGGCAAGCCTGGGGGCAGCACTTGGCCAGCCTCGACCACTCAGAGGCACTGTGGCTGGGCACAGTGGGTGCATGCCGCCAGGGTCCAGGTTCAAGGCGAGTTCCATGTGGCCAGCTTGGCTTGAGTGCCACCTCCTGCCAGCGGCTGCCACCCACACCCCCTTCCACCAGCCACCTGCACTGGTTTCCTTGACCCTCTTCTTTATGTTTTGGCTGCTCTTTGTCAGCAACGCCTCAGATGGCCTTGAGTGGCATTGATCTGCGACTGTCACCACCATTCCTGCTGCCCATAGCCACTGCGTGGGCACCCTTCAAACCCTTCGTTTCATTCAATCTGCCCAGCAGCCTGGGGGAGGGCTCAGGTGCACTGTCTTGGGGTCAGGGCTGTTTGAGATTATGTATGAATCCCAAAAAGAGAAAGATTATGTTTATAAACTAATCTATTCCGGGTGTGATGCCCTTTGATTATATTGCATTCAGTTGAAGGGCCCTTGATTAAATTACCAGCTAAGATTAGAGCTTTGATTCAACCACTTCAGTAAGGCATAACTCAGGTTGAGTCCCTGCCCCCTTGGTGGGCTGATGTAAACAGACATTCACTCAAGAAGACACACAGGAAGTGAGAGAGGTCTGTCATGTTTGATCCTGGGCCCCTGGGGAGAGATGAGCCATTTGCCTGATAGTTTGCAGCTGAAGAGAACAGAGCAGCTGAAAAGGCTCAGAAAGAGACTGGTATAGGAAGCTCTGAGAGACCAGGCAGAGATCAGTGACCATCTTTCTTCAACACGTGGCAACTGACTTTGGTAAGAAAGCAACCTTAAGATGGACGCTTTAGGGCCTTGTAACTATAAGTTTCTACCCCAAATAAATAGCCTTTATAAAAGCCAACAGATTTCTGGTACTTTACATCAGCACCCCTTTGGCTGAGAGGGAAGGGCTTGACCCAATCAGAGGCCGAGATGTGGCACTGCCGGGTGAACACCAGGTCTCCAACCCTGCCGGACTCCCTCCCCAGCCCCAGCCCCAGCCAAGGAACTGGGGATACACCTCAAAGACACCTATTAAGTCTCAGGGATTAAGCACAATGGGCCTAGGTGGGAGCCATTACTTAGCTGTTGCTTTTTTGTATAAGGCACATAATCTCTGTGGAATATTGGTTGATGGAGAAAAGAAAATGAAATCAACTGTAGTCCTTTCCCTTGGAAACCTAGTCCTGTTGGCAATGTGGGGGTTCCTTTCTCTTACCTCCTGTTTCTGACCTCAATCCCCCCCACACAGTGGGAATCAAATCACCCATAAAATGGTGTCTCCTGTTTCTTTCAAATCACCCATAAAATGGTGTCTCCTGTTTCTTTCCCTTCACCATTCTATCATAAGCTTTTCCCACATTGCCGCATAATCTTGGTAATTCCTGTTTTTCATGACTGCAGAACATGGAATGGAATGTTATGCAGATTTTATGCATGTAGCCATTCCCTTATGGTGGGCAATTCTGTGCAGGATTTTTAAAAATCACTGTTCAAAGGGAAGGACTTTCAGCCTTCTGTTAATTTAATTCTCAAGTCTCATACCTAACAGAGGACATTTCATAGTCTCTCTCTTTCACAAAGTGAGCCTCTTACTGCACGCAGCCTGCTCTTTCCCCAACTTCATCCCCGAAGTGGAGTGGGGAGCGTTGGTGGTGGGAGGGGGGCAGTGAAGGCAGGCGCTAGTTTGCTGTGTGTTCTTCCACTTCTCCCTGCCTTCTCTGTGACTCACTCTCCTGTGAGTGTCAGGCTAGATGGCCTCTGGGGTTGCCCACAGCTCAGGCATGCTGCTAAAGGCTACTCTTTGTCCTCCTTGGCCTCTACTGTACCCATCTCCTCTGCTCCACCGCCTCTTGCTGAGGTCTGGAATGCCAGCCTTTGACATCTATTATCCTACTTCCTGTTTCAGGTGAGTAGAGCGAAGCTCAAAGAAATTATGTAACCAGCCCAAGGTCACACAGATAGTAAGTGGTGGGGCCAGAATTCAGCTCTAATGGTTCTGGCTCCACCATGCTTTCCCAACCACCCTTTGGGCCAAGGCAGAGGCTTAGGGAGAGCTTCCCCCACCTTGAGTCTCTTTTCTCCAATCCCCACAAGCAGCCTAGTCCACCTTCTAGGTTCAAGCACACCACATGGGGCTTTCACTCAGAAAATCCCCAGCAGGCCCCACTGCCCAGGGACATTTTCCTCCACTGCCCCCTTGGTACCTTCCCAAAAGGGGTGCAATGCCCAGGCTGCCTCTGGCCTGTGGCTCCCTCCAACAGCTGAACAATAAGCATGGCAGCTGCCCTCTGGGCCTGGTTGTGTGTGAGACCCTTTACATTCTGGCTTCATTTCTTGGGCCTGCATAGTAAAATGCCACAAACTGTATGACTTAACAGAAATGTTTTGTCTCACTTTTCTGGAAGGCTAGAAGTCTGAAACCAAGGTGCTGACAGGGCTGTGCTCCCTATGAAATACATAGGGGAGAATCCTCCTGTGGTAGTTTGAAATTATTTTATAAATCCCAAAAAGAGAAATATTATGTTTTTAAACTAATCCATTCCTATGGGTGTGAGACCCTTTGATTGCATTAAATTCGGTTGAGCATCCTTTGATTAGATTACTTGGTAAGATCTCTTTTGGGCTTTTGTTTGGTGTATGTCAGTGGGGCATGTTTCATGTTGAGTCTCTGCCCTCTTGCTGGGTCTGATAAAAACTGAGACACATAAACAGAGAAACACAGACACAGGAAAAGGAAGCTGCCATATTTGATCCTGCCATGTGAGAGAAAAATCTCCAGTTTCATCCACAGTTGAGCTGCAGGAGAGAAGCCCCTGAGAGGATCAAAGAGGCTGGGCCCACAGAACAGCTCAAGAGGAGATGAGCCCTGCTACATGCCTGATAGCTTACAGCTGAACTCAGGAAGAAAGCAGAGTACCTGAGACTGATATATGAGACCTGGAAAGAGATAAGCCCTATGTCTGGTTGCCATCAGCTGAGCTCAAACCTCAGGAGAGATCAGTGGCCATCTTGCTTCAACACATGGCAGCTGACTTTGGTGAGAAAGCATCTCTGATGGCGCCTTAATTTGGATATTTTACAGCCTCAGAATTGTAAGCTTTTACCCCAAATAAACCCCCTTTATAAAAACCCACCCATTTCTGGTACTTTGCCTCAGCAGCACTTTGGCAAACTAAAACAGAAATTGGTACCAGGAGAGTGGGGTCATGCTACTCAATTATCAAAAAATGCTGAGGGGGCTGGCTGTAGCCCAGTGGATAGGGTACCGGTACACCACATGGGAGGCCCTGGGTTCGGTTCCCGGGGACCTCTCCAAGCGGGCAGACCGCCTTGAGGGGGCAAGCCGCCATGGGCGGGGCAAAGCCGCCATGGGCAGGGCAAAAAGCCGCCACGGGCAGGGCAAAGCCACCATGGGCAGGGCAAGTCGCCTGCAAACGGAGCAGAGCTGCCCGTGAAATGGAGCC
>PVKH010042914.1:0-10774 GCA_004027955.1 Chaetophractus vellerosus | reverse complement strand
GTTTATTCCTCAAACTTAAGAATTTTGGGATGGTGATGCCCATTCTGTTTCAGTTTGAGAGGGGGCATAAATCTTATGGTACAGATGGAAGGAACAGTTTTACTTGAAGTTGTAGGTAGTCTTTGTTTTCTTTTGTTTCTGAGATGGAGTTTGTCTATCATTTCATTAGTTGTCCTGGGCAGGTCCAATGAACTTTAAGGTTGGTGTTGGCCGTAACTCTGCTGAGATTTAGGGCTCAACCAGATCAAAGATTTAAATTTCTGGAATACATATTCAACGGATATAGTGCTAATTGTAAATTCGAATAAAAGGAGTGGAAGAATCATGTATAGGGAAATAGATGATCATATATTCAAACGTAAGCCCACTGATGGGGTGCTGATTTCATGGGGTTGTTTGCTTTGCCTATAGTTTCCAGATGTCTCTAGAACCCTCAAGAGCACTCCATTTGGGTTTTGCTTAATGTGGCAGTTAGTAAGATCTGTCTGAGATATGCACAAGCATAACCTCTGAAACACCCTCCCAACTCACTTTGAAATCTCTAAGCTATAACAACTCTCTTAAATTTAATGTTTCCCCCTTTTTGTCAAGGTTTTTTCCCCCAAATGCATCATTGGTTGGTGCTTGCTATTAATCCCTTGGTGCCAGGGTGGTATATCCCTGGGAGCCGTGTCCCATACCAGGTGGGAAGGTAGTGAGTTTATTTGCTGAGTTTGGTTTTAAGAGAGGCCACATTTGAATAAAAGGGTTTTCAGGAGGTAACTCTTAGGCAACAGTTATTCTTACGCTAAGATTCAATTTCACAAGAATAAAGTTTATAAGTACAAACATTAATATCATAGGCTTAGCATATTGGTCTCCTTTCCTTTTATTAGGCACTGCCTATATACTCTAGAGATTCTTGCCACTCTATTTGAGAACGTAGCAGGATTCCCCAGGATGGGAGTGTACTATTTTGTTGGTTATTGGGCATGTCTCTACCCACTGAGATAACACCTTATGACAATATGAACACAGTAATATTCCATAGAAGCATGCCTGAAGTTTGCCCTTTTACACAGATCCCCTCATAACTGACAACCTGCACAAGTGACCCTCCCCTGCCATAGATACCAAAAGAACACTCCCACAATTCTCAATCACAGTCCTCATCCTTCCCAGAGTTCAACTTTCCTCCAGCCCATGCCCCAGCTCCAAGGATTGCACAACCCATCCTCCCAACCTTGCTTACACTCACACTCCAACACTATTGACACTACTCACACCATGGTACTCTCATTAACTCCATTCACTGCCAAACCACCACCATCATAGATTCTGGCCAGATAGAGCATCGGCTGACCTCTCTCTGCAGCCTTTTTATCTCCCGATGACCTATTTCCCAGACTCTACTTCTGTGTGTCTGCTCAATATCCTTAGTTCATATCAGTAAGATCATGCAATATTTGTCCTTTAATGACTGGCTTACTTCAGTCAACATAACGGTTTTAAGATTAATCTCTGTTGTCACATGTGTCAATATTTCATTCCTTCTTTTAGCTGAATATTATTCCATTGTATGTATATACCATATTTTGTTTATCCATTCATCCATTGATGGATATTTGGGTGCTTCTAACTTTGGGCAATTGTGAATAATGCCACAACGAATGTTGGTGTGTATATATCTGTTCATGTCCCTGCTTTCAGTTCTTCTGGGTATGTTCCTAGTAGTAGGATTGCCAGATTATATGGCAATTCTGTATTTAGCTTCCTGAGGAACTGCCAATCTCTCCTCCACATTGGCTGCACCATTCTACATTTCCACCAGCAGTGGATGAGTGTTTCAATTCCTCCACATCTTCTCTAACACCGGTAGTTTTCTGTTTTGTTTTGTTTTAATAGCAGCCAGTCTAGTAAGTGTAAGATTTATCTCATTCTACTTTTGGTTTGCATTTACTTAATACCTAGTGATGTTGAGCATCTTTTAAAGTGTTTTTTAGACATTTGAATGTCCTATTTGGAAAAATGTCTATTCAACTCTTACCCATTTTTAAAATGGGTTGTCTTTTTATAATTGAGATGTAACATTTCTTTATATATGCTGGCTATTAGACCCTTTTCAAATAAGTGGTTCCCAAATATTTTCTCCCGTTGAGCTGACTGTCTTTTTACTTTCTTTCTTTTTTTTTTTATTATATACCGCCCCCCTTTCTGCTTGTTCTTGCCATGTTGATTTTTTTGCCTTCTTCTGTGTCTGCTTGTCTCCCCCTTATTGCAGGGACCTGCCGAGGCAGCTCACCGTGCGGCAGGCTTGCCTGCTTGCAGGCGGCTTGTCCTCCCTGCAGGATGCTTGTCCACCCCGCGGGAGGCTTGCCCTGCCTTTGGTGGCTTTGCCCTGCCATGGCGGCTTGCCTTCTCAAGGCGGTCTGCCTGCTCAAGGCGGTCTGCCTGCTCAAGGAGGCCCCGGGAACTGAACCTGGGGCCTCCCATGTTGTAAACCGGCACCCTACCAATGGAGCTATAGCCGGCCCCTTTTTACATTCTTGATAAACTCTTTTGAAGCGCAAAAAAAATTTTTTTTTTTGAGGAGATCCAATTTATCTATTTTATTTTTCACTGCTTGTGTTTTGGGTGTAAAGTTAATGAAACCATTTCCTACTACAAGATCTCGTAGATGCTTCCCTATATTATCTTCTAGGAGCTTTATGGTCTTAGCTCTTAATTTTATATCTTGGTCCATCTTGAGCTGATTTTTGTATAAGATGTGAGCTGGTGAAACTTTCATTCTTTTGGATATGGATATCTATTTTTCATAGTACCATTTGATGAAGAGACTATTCTGACCCAGTTAAGTGGGTTTGTTAGCCTTGTCAAATATCAGTTGGCCATATATGCATGGGTCCATATCTGAACTCTCAATTTGATGCCATTGGTTAGTATGTCTATCATTGTGCCAGTACCACGCATTTTTCACTACTGTAGCTTTTTAGTTTGCATTAAAGTTAGGTAGCATAATTCCTCCAATTTTGTTTTTCTTTTTCAAGATGTTTTTGGCTTTACTGGGCCCTTTAACTTTTAAATAGATTTGATAATTGACTTTTCCAGTTTTGTAACAATTGCTAAAGGAATTTCTATTGTGATTGTGTTAGATGTGTAAATCAATATGGGTAGAATAGAAATCTTAAAGATATTTAGTCTTCCAATCTATGAACATGGAAGAGTTTTCCATTTATTTATGTCTTCTTTGATTTCTTCTAGCAATATTGTGTAGTTATAGTACTTTCTACTTATGGAACTCTGATCTTTATGTACATCAGATTATGTTCTTTATTTAATCTCAAGCATTTTATAGTCAGTTGGTAAGGTTATATACCTTAGTAAAAAGAACCAAAATTATGCAAACCAAAATAATACAAACCTGATTGACCAGGCTATAAGCTACCTTGAATCATTTAACATAGTGGAGCTTCTGTTTCCTAACTTGTGTAATGAGTGAGTTTTATTTCACTTTCATCTCTAACATTCTCAGTTATTTTTACCATTATATAAAATCACTGGACAGCCTGAAATAGCTATATAATTCTCATAAATTGGTAGAGATAAGTCAGAATAAAGCAATAAAAAAGCTGCTGGCTATAAAGGAAGATATGTTTGATTTGAAAGGTGCAGAAAATATTTCCCAAGTAATTTCTCCTTCTTCAAACTAGAAGGGCTTGAGTAATCTCCAGATTTGACTTTTCCTTGTTCTTGGCCTTTAAATCACTGGTTTGTTGATAAAAAAACAAACAAACAAAAAACAGCCAGAACTTCATGCATTCTTCTAACTCTTCAAGTTACAATTCATCCAAATTCATGCAATTCATCTACATTGTACAATCAATGGAATTGGTATAATCACATAGTTGTGCATTCATCACTTCAATCACTATTAGAACATTTTCATTATTTCAGTAATAATAATAATAAACAAAAAATGACAAGCAAACAAGAAAATTCCTCACCTCTCAATCTCTCTCTGTTTCCCCTGCACATAACTATTTCTGACTATTCTTGTACAACTATTTACTTGTTTATTAAGCAGTTTTATTAAGATATGTTCACTAACCATATGAGCTAGCCAAAGTGTATAACCAATGACTTTTAGTATAATGACAATGTTGTACATTCATCAACTCAAAAATTTTAGAACAAATTCATTACTCCAAAAAGAAAGACTCCTCACACCTTAGCTTTCCTTCCCAGATCTACATAACCACTAATCTAATTTCATCTTTATAAATTGGCTTATATTTACATCTTATAAAAATGGAATCATACAATATGTAGTACTCTGTTCCTGGTCTCCTTCACTTAAAATAATGATATTTTTGTCTGGTAATAACTTTTTGTAGTATTAACCTACATTTTTTAGCTTCAAAGAAAAATGATCTTATATTTTCAATTTTACCCATATTCATATTTCATGTAGTATATATAGTTTGCATAATATATTTAGTTCATAATAGGGCAATCATAGAGTATTCGTCCTTTTGTGTCTGGCTTGCTTCACTCAACATAATGTCCTCCAGGTTCATCCATGTTGTCATATGTTTCACAACTTCATTTCTTCTTACCACGGCATAATATTCCATTGTGAATATACTCTACAATTTGTTTATCTATTCATCAGTTCGTGGACACTGGGTTGTTTCCAACTTTTGGCTATTGTGAATAATGCTGCTATGAACATCGGTGAGTGGGTGTCCATTCGTGTCACTGCTCTCAGTTCTTCTGGGTATACTGCTAGCAATGGTATTGCCAGGTCGCATGGCAAGTTTATATTCAACTTCCTTAGTGACTACCAAACAGTCCTCCACGGTGGATGTACCATTCTACATTTCTACCAAGTGAATAAGAATTCTGATCTCTCCACTTCCTCTCCAATATTTACAATTTTCTGACTTTTTAATAGCAGCCAGTCTAATGGGTATGAAATGATATACTTAACCAAGGACATAAAGGACCTGTATTCAGAGAATTACAAAATATTGCTATAAGAAACCAAAGAAGATTTAAATAAATGAAAGGACATTCCATATTCAAGGATTAGAAGACTTAATGTTATTAAGATTTCATATCTACCCAAACTGATGTACAGATTCAACACAATCCCAATAAAAATCCCAACAACTCTTTTTGCAGAAACTGAAAAGCCAATAATCAAATTTATTTGGAAGATTTAGGGACCCTGAATAGACAAAAATGTCTTAGAAAAGAAGAATGAAGTTGGAAGACTCTTACTTCCTGACTTTAAAGCTTATTACTTAGTGGCAGTGGTAAAAACAGCATGGTACTGGCGCAAGGACAGACACATTGGCCAATAGAATTGAATGGAGAACTCAGAAATTGACCCTCACATCTATAGTCAAGTTATTTTTGACAAGGTTGTTAATCCCACCCAGCTGGGCCAGGACAGTCTATTCAATAAAAGGTGATGGGAGAACTGGATAGCCATATCCAAAAGAAATAGGACCCCTATATCACACCTTATACAAAAATTCACTCAAAACGGATCAAGGATCTAAATATAAAAACAACCACCATAGAACTCCTAGAAGAAAATGTAGAAAAACATCTTCAAGATTTTGTGGTAGGCAGTACTTCCTTAAACATTACACCTAAGGCATGAGCAACCAAAGGAAAAAAAAAAGATAAATAGGACCTCCTCAAACTTCAATACTTTTGCACCTCAAAGGAGTTGTCAAAAGGGTGAAAAGGCAGCCGACTCAACGGGAGAAAATATTTGGCAATCACATATCTGATAAGGATTTAATATCCATGATATATAAGGAAATCATACAACTCAACAATAAAAACACAAAGTATCCAATTTAAAAATGGACAAAAGACATGAAACGACAACTATCCAAAAAGAAATACAAATGGCAAAGAAACACATGAAAAAGCATTCAACATCACTCGCAATTAGGGAGATGCAAATCAAAAGTACAATGAGATATTCTTTCACACCTATTAGACTGTATATTTTTCTTTTTAGAAGTTGCTGTATGTATTACATTATAAATACATAAATGATCTATTATACACACAAATTTTCTACTGGTGTGATCATTTGCATTTTTTTCATTAAGGATATTAATCTTAACTTCTTTTATATCACTTTACCCTTCACGCCTATTTATAATAAAATTTTCTTAAATATTTCTTATACATACATTTAGAACCACATCAGGCTATGTTATAATTTGTGGTTCAATAGTCAAACATAGTTTCAAGAAGAGAGTATATTTTATTTAACCATAGTTTTGTTTGTTGCATTCATTCTTCCTTTCTGATATCCCAAAGTTCTTTCTTTTATCATTTCCTTTCCGTTTAGAGAACTTCCTTCAGCCATCCTTTTATGGTAGATGTATTTGTGACAAATTCTTTTAGTTTGGCTTAAATAATGGGAATTTACTAGTTTTAGTTTGTAGCTGGGTTAAGTCCCTGGAAGAATGTGACTTCTAGGGCTGCCCTCTGGTGATCCTTTTTCCTTTGGTTTGTCACATGGCAAGGCACATAGTGGCATCTCTGGGTTCCACTAATGTTGAGTTTCTGGATGCTTCATCAGTGTCTTTCTCTTTCTTTGTCTGAATTTCTTCTCCTATAGTGGACTCAAGTAATATGGTTAAAATTCATATTAATTGAAATGGGGTCACACCTTAACTAAAGAGGCCTTACAATGGGTTCACACACAGGAATGGATTAAATTAGAGAACATATTTTTGGGGGTTACATACAGCTTCAAACCACCACATTCCATGCTCTGGACTCCAAAAAATGTTCTTTCTTTTTGCAAAATACATTCATTCCATCAAAATGTCCCAAAGCCTCAGGTCCTTTCAGAAACAATGCTTACTGCAAAGTCCCATCAAAATTGGATATCGGTGTGGTCTGTCCTTGTGCCATGCAGATGCACTCTTTCCACACACAGAGGTGGGTCTATTCTCTTGCCTGAGAAGATATATTTGATTCAGAACTCCACTTCCATGGTTCTGCCCTTGAAGTACTTTTTTTTTTTTACCTTCAACCTGTATCTTTTCAGTCCTTTTTAACCCAGAATAGCAGTGTTTCCTCTCATACAGATCTCACCAAAAAAATAAAAAATCAAAACAAACAAACCAAAAATATCAGATTTGCTTGTAGTACACAAGGGTCCGAACCACCAGACAAATGAATTTTCCACACATCCATCCAGGATGACTGTTTTTCCAAATCTGATTTCCACAGAAATTGTTGATTAGTGCAAACTTCAGTCAAACCCTCACTTGTAGTACTATTCTCTGGTGACTTTTTTCCCAGAAATTCAGACTTTTCTAAAGCATCAATTTTTTTGTGCCCAAGTATTCATTTCCCAGCTTAACCCTTATCTCTTGCATTTTACTATAAGCTTCATGGAGAAACCAGGCTGTACTTTTCATACTTACCTTGGAAATCTCTTCAGTTAAATATTCAATTTAATTACTCTCAAATTTTGACTTCAAGCCAACATCAGAACTTAATTTTGTTACGTTCTCTGCCACTTCCAAACAAGGGTTGCCTTTTCTGCAATTTCCAATAATACATTCATCATTTTCTTCTAAGCTTTTATCCTAAGTACCTTTAACATTCATATTTCCATGAACAGTCTTTAATACAATCTACTCCTTTTCTAACAAGAACCTTGCAATTCTTCTAGTCTCTCCCCATTACCAAATTCCAAAGTTGCTTCCACATTTATTTGCAATAGGAGCAACCCAACATTCCTGGCACCATAATCTGTTGTAGTTTCTTAGACTGTTCAAAACAAATGTCGTGAAATGGGTCAAATAAAACAATAGGAATTTATTTGCTCATGGTTTTGAAGGCAGGAAACATGTCCAAATCAAGGCATCATCAATTTGATGCCTTCTTCCTGAAGACCAGCTGACAACAATCTTTAGTTCCTCTGTCACATGATAAGGCACATGATGACATCTGCTGGTCTCTCTCTTCTCCTCAGGGTTTTGTTAATTTCAGCTTCCTGTTTCTGTACTTTTTTCTTTCTTGTCTGAATTTCATTCTCCTAGAAAAGATGCCAGTAATAGGATTGACTAAACTTGATTGATGTGGGTCACACTTTAACTGAAGTAGCCTCATCTAAAGGTCCTACTTGCAATTGGTTCACACCCACAGGAATGGGTTAAATTCAAGAACATGCTTTTCTGGGGCACATACTACTTCAAACTACCACAGGTAATTTTTATTCTTCTATTTTCCTTTTCACTAAATTTTTCCCCTGCCCTCTACATTTTGCTGTGGAGCTCACTCACATTGTATCTTTCAGTTTTGCAGTTTTTTGTTGAGTCTTTTCATTTTTTTCATGTTCCAAGCATATTTGTAATGAGCATTAAAACATTTTATCATGGCTACTTTAAAACATTTTCATATTCTAGCATTTCTTTCATCTTATTGTTGGCATCTATCCTCTTTTCTCCTTCAGTATGAGATGTTCATGGTTCTTTGGATGACTAGTGATTGTGATTTGAAGTTTCAACATTTTGTACTATATTATGAGAATCTGAATCTTATAAACTTTGCTTTACCTAGCTTTTCCTGATGTCTTTCTTGCAGGGATAGGAGAGGCTATTCCTCTTACTGACAATTGGAGTAGAAGCCCAGGTTTTTCATTCAACCTCCATTGACAAGTGAGTGGGTTTTCCTCATTACTGCTGGATGGAGATGGCTGTACTGGCTTCCTGTATGTTCTCCACTGAAAATTTGGTGGGAGAGGCCTAAATACTGCTGAGATTTGGCCTCCTCTGACTCTACCCCAGTGGAGAGCAGGAGGGGCACCTGGTTGCTCACAGGTGTTGATGGACTCCAAGCTCCCCTTATGGTCTCCACTGACACTATGGAGGAAAGGGCTCATTGCTAGGCATGAGGATGAAAGTGCCAGCTCTCAATCTGGCCTATTCTGTTATCCCACTGGTTGTGATGTGAACATAATGTCAGCCTTTATTGATACATTGGGGAGTTATGGAGCTTCAGTGGCCCTTATGAGTTTCCTAAGTGAACTGGATAGCCAGGCCTTTATACATCTGCATTGCTCAAAATTGGAATGCAGCAAAGAGTGTGACTTTAGCCAAGGTGACTCTCTGCAGCTGAAGCAATTGCTGAAGGAGCTAAGTGCTGAATGATACCAGCCAATAGCACACTCAGCAACTAGTTAAAAATGTTCATTAAAGGGAAACATGGGTGGTACATTACAGTGTGTAATACAGCCCTCACCTTGTATCACTACTTCCATTCACTATTTTATATACATTCAGAGTGCAGATTTTCTTTTATTCCTGGGGATGTCTTTTTCTAGGAGAAAATTAAAGAGGAAATTAATGGAATAAATTATAACACTTGTAATTACAACTGGCCTGTGAACCCACATCCACTTTCAAGAAAGAACTTGTTACTCAGCTACTGGAAATGATGTCATCAGACAGTACAAGGAAGTTCAATGGCTACATATGGTGGGGGATAAGCACATTCTACTTACACGAACAGCCTTAACCAACAAATCTTTAGGGCCACTAAAACTAAGAGCAAATCATAAAATCAGGTATTATTACTAAACAATGTTTACAGAGTGGTACCTCCTGCCTTGAAACACTTCATGGATGCATGATTACAGAACATCATTTATATTTATTTAAAACATTCCATAGCTTTAATAAAATGTCAGTACCAGGGGGCCGGCTGTAGCCCAGTTGATAGGGCACTAGTTCACCACATGGGAGGCCCTGGGTTCAGTTCCTGGGGGCTTCTCCGAGCGGGCAGACCACCTTGAGAGGGCAAGCCACTGTGGGTGGGGCAAAAAAGCCACCATGGGCAGGGCAAAGCCGCCACGGGCAGGGCAAAGCCACCACAGGCAGGGCAAGTTGCCCACGAACAGAGCAGAGCCACCCATGAGCAGAGCAGAGCCGCCCATGAGTGGGGCAAGCCCATGAGTGGGGCAAGCCACCTGCACAGCGAGCTGACTCGGCACAGAAGAATGCAAAAATGAACACAGCAAGAACAGGCAGAAAGGAGGGGATATGTAACAAATAGACAAACAAAAAATGTCAGTACCATACTCAAGTCAGTGCCAGAGATAAGAAGGTGATCAATTCAGACTAGCTAAAATCATGCAACTTTTTAATCACAAATTTTCCTTCTTTCCCCCTCTGTCAAGGTTGACTGGGGGCAGATAAACTCTCCCAACCCGCTAGCTTTTCCACTCACCAATATGACTTGACTTAACCAAGGAAACGTTGCAAAAGAAACAATGCACAAATTCTAAACTGTATTCTTAAGAAACATGAAGCATTTCTGATAGTCCACCCTGGATTTTACACCCTTCAAAATGAAATGAAAATTTTTCAGGTATCTATTGTTCCTTATGAATGGGTTTCAGGTTTAAGACAAATGAGCTGATTAGAACAACACCGAAATTCTAGAATATGGCCAACCAGCCTAGCATTAAGCATCCCACACAAGATCAGCCAAATCATAGTCAGCCTTCCTCTGTTGCCCATAAGTGTGAAACAATTGTTGTTGTCTTTAACAACTGAGATTTAGGGGATTATTTTAGTGGCACCTGATTTTAATGAAAACAGTATATGAATCATTATTCAAACACTATGACACATTTTAAATAGACCTTTCTTAATCAATGGAGAAAGAAGACACAAGGAGGAGGAAAAGGATAAGTAAAGAGCCAGAAAAAAGATTAAGAACTGTGAGAAAACTAATAAGAATA